>VZTX01000974.1:651850-770355 GCA_013400915.1 Pardalotus punctatus | reverse complement strand
GTCGGGGCGGAGAGCGGGGGAGGGTCTCGGGGTCCCGAAATGCCGACTGAGTATTTCATGTCAGTAGGAGCGCGGTGAAGGGTGCGGGCCCTCCGCGCCTCGCCGGCCAGGGGTGCGCGGAGGGAGGGACCGCGTGTGTGTCCGCGCACATCCGCCCCCGGCGCGGCTTTCTCGTGTTCAGCGATTAACTCTGTGAACGCTTCTTTCTTCTGCAGTCTTTCCGTAGCATGTGGATCACTCTGGATGTGGAATAACAGCTCAGGAGGCAGTTTAACCATAGGTTTATTTGAAAGAGCTGAGCGCGTTTTGGTGCGGGAGGGAGGGCAGCAACCCTGGGCCGGCCCAGCCCTGGTTAGGTGGCATCCACCCCCCTGTGCCTCTCATTTCTACTGCCTTGGGACACAGATCGCCTGCCTTCCTGAAGTCTTGCATCCCTTAGCTGTCGCTGTAATAAACTGACCTAGTTTAGGCTGTGTTTTTTCCACACTTAACTCGCATTTTTGTTTCGGAGGGACTGAATGATTTGTCAGCAAAACAGTCCCCATCCTTTGCCATACACCCATAAAAGCGTTTGATATGTGGAGGTCTCAGAGAAGTCTGACTGTAGAAGAAACTTTTAGAACAGTGGAGTAATGATGTTGTATGCTGGTTTGTTCTGCAATGTCATCAGTTTTATCTTTATTTGTTCAGTCTATGTTAGGCTATTTTCAGGAAAGGAATTTGTGTTTGTTCCCACACCATGAAGATTTGCAGTTCTGCCCAGTACTTACAGGCTGTGCTGTAGGGAGAGTTGCTTTCTCACAGGAATGATGTTACTGTTGCATGTAATGAAATACATTTTGTGGCCAAAACTCAGTTTTTGAGGAAGGGACTGTGATTTGGGTATTTGTTGTTATGACCTCAGATAAAGAAAAAGACTTAATACTCTGATTTCTTGTTGTGGAAAGAATGGAAAGCTAACTAACAACACTTTTTTTCCATCACTTTCGTTTTTTTTAATCTTTTCAATATCGCCTTGATGAAGGAAACAAGGTTTGTAAGGTGATTTGCAAAAGGCCATTTTAAAGTGTCCTTTTAGCCTTTAAACAAAGAGATGTTCTCTTCACTGTAGTGTAATCAGTGTTGTTGGCTGCTTTTTACAGTTTGTAACTGATTAACTGATTCTAATTCATAAGGTACTGTTTCACAAGGTACAGCTATTCTCAAAAGGCCCAGGTCCCTTTTACCATAGAATTGTGCGATGGCTTGGGCTGGAAGAGACCTTTAAAGATCATTTAGTTCCAACCCCCCTTCTGTGGGCAGGGACACCTTCCACTAGACCAGGTTGGACAGAGCTTAGAGGAACCTGACCTTGAACATATCCAATGATGAGACATCCACAGATTCCTAGAGCAACCTTTCCCAGTGTCTCACCATCTCAATTGTAAATAATTTCTTCCTTTCATCCTATCTAAATCTGCCCTCTTTAAATTTAAAACCACTGCACATTGTACTATCACTACAGATCCAGGTAAAAGGTCTTTATCTCTTTCTTTATCTCTTTCTTATAAAGCTTTTTTAAGTACTGAAAGGCTGCAGTAAGGTCTCCCTGGAGCTTTCTCCAGGCTGAACAATCCCAATTTGCTCAGCCTTTCTTCATAGGAGAGATGCTCTAGCCCTCTGGTACCTTTGTCAGAGGCCCACCTCTGGAGTCACTCCAGCAGGAGCACATCATTTCTCAGTTCCCAGCACTTCAGGTGGGGACTCACCAGAGCAGAGTGGAGGGGAAGAATCCCCTCCCTTGCCATGCTGGCCACACTATTCTTGATGCAGCCCAGGATATAGCTGGCTTTCTGGGCTGCAGTTACATATTGCTGGGTCATGGCCAGTTTTTTATCCACCAGTATCCTCAAGTCCTCTGCAGGCCTGCTCTCAGTCTGCTTATCCCTGAGTCTGTGCTGATACCAGGGCTTGCCCCAAGTCAGGGCAGCACCTTGCATTTGGCTTTGTTGAACCTCATGTGATTGGCATGGGCCCTGTGAAGATCCCTCTGAATATCATCTCCTCCCTCCCACCGATCAGCTGCACCACTCAGCTTCATGCCATCCACAAACTCACTGAGGGCCGCCTGATCCCACAGCCTGTGTATCATTGCTAAAGATAATAAATAGTGCTGGTCTCAGTATGGGCCCCTGAGGGACACCACTTATTACTGGTTTGTGCTTTGTATGTTGAGCTGCAGCTCTTTGGATGTGGCCATCCAGCCAACTCCCTAGCCATTTAACAGTTCTATTTCAAACCCATATCTCTCCAATTCTTAATATTTTCCTTATTTTCTGTCTTCTGCCTTCCTAGGTCATTGGAGTTTTCATAGGCCAATTTAACTCCCTGGAATAGCAGAAAAACATGTGCTTTACTGCATTTTCTGCTGTTTTGTGAGTTCATTTAGCTCATGGACAGTCTGATGAGGGTGTGAGCTGTCAGGGAAGGTTACTGAGAGGGAAATAAAAGAGAAAAGAGATGACCCTATTCTGCAGTAGTGAGCTGATAGATCAACTCAGCTACTAAAGGAAGCATAGCTACAGCATGATTATGCCACATCCATAGAATATTTTGCATTACATTTTTCAGTATTTGGACTTAAAAAAGGAAAGTACCATTAATTGTTTAGAACATGACCCAGTAAGTGTGAAAGTGCATTCCTGTGTACTTTCCCATCTGTAATGCAGTTATTGCACGTGACTACAGTGAGTTGTTGTAGTACCTGATGCAGCAGTCTTTTACTTGGCTGTTTTTCTTGGCAGTGTTGATCTGATGCCCAATTTTGGTACATTGTGCAAAGATCACCGATAGCTTCCTGTAATGTGAGAAACTCTGCAGAGTACAGGCATACCCCTGCGTATCACTCTGCATCTCTAGTACTGGCAGACCCATTTTATTTGCTTGCTGTGTTTGTGTTTGAACTAAAAGGATAATTAATTCTTTGAAAACGTTCTTATATTCATAAGAGCAATAAAAGTCTTTATTCCAGTACTGTGGTGTTATTGGCTTGGTGATTATAGCTGGGGGAGGTACTGTACATCTCAGAGCATCTTATGCATCTCAGTATTTAAGCTTTAAAAAGAACAGCAGAAGTAAAAGAAAGTGGAAATAACCAGAAAAATAAAAAACTTGCTTTCCTCTTAAGACAGCTGACAAGGCAAACAGGGTCTTGCAAAGAAATAAATGTTTTATAAAACCACGGTATGCTTAAAAAGGAATAACCTGTAGGTTCTTAGTGTTATTAACCTTTGGAGTGTGTTGAATTTTTGTGGTGAGAAATTTCTCAGGAGTTTCTGTCATGGGATCTGTTTTTTATTTACTCTGGAGTGCTGAGACTGCTTCAGGCCAAGGAATTGACTAAAAGTCCCTTGAAGAGTAAAGTTTTGTGTTTTAGTATGATATCTGATAGAAGCTGTGATATTGGTTGGTATCTGTACAACTTGTAATTGTATATAAAAGTCAACTTCCTGGCTAGACTAAATATATGAGGATAGAGTTGAGTTGCAGTGTGATAGTGCTGTTGCCACTGTGTGTCTATAGGATATAGATATATAAAGGATAGACAAGGGTGCTTGTCTATCCTTTATATGCTAGCAAGCGTGTATACCTTGAGCTAATTCATTAATTTACACCTTGCATGAGCTCGGGACCATGCTGTTCCTTGTGCACCCTACAACATTACTTTGAAAACTAAATGTGCTCTAAGGCACATGGATTGATATTTTTATGTTCTTTCCTTCTATTGCAACCATTACGTTCATAAGTCGGGGAGTACTGTCTCTGCATGCTGCAGCCTGGTAAATGTGAAAAGTTTCAATAGGACATCAGCTCATTTTGACCCGTTCTTAAGTTGCCATTGGGGTCTGATTTGAAATGAGTGGTTGTGGTTTTTCTACTGTGCTTTTTAAATTCATGCTTTGTTGGATTTTAGCATTCCATGCAGCTCTGTAGGGTCTTTCCTTGGCAAGTATTATAAGTAGGTTTAGGTTGAACTAGTATTTACACTGGTCTCAGGGACTGGAGAATTTTTTTTTTTGTAAGGAGTTGTTGCTGTGCTACATGAAAGGGTTGAAAGGACATCATGTTGTGGGAGAAAATGCATTACAGTGAAGTAAAGAAGGGGGAACAGTTGTGGCTGAAAGAAAGATACTACATCGGTGACTTTGCAATCTAGCTTCCTCATGGCTCTTGAAGAGATATTTATTTATTCTAGTTAGTTTCATTGGAAGTCAGCAGGAGCAGAATTGGGTCCCTGTAGTTCTTAATTTATAGTTTTGAGTTCATAGTCTGCACTAGAACAAAAAAAGTATTTTCGGTTTAGAAAACACTCTTCTGAATTAATTTCCACTAATTATGCAAGCTGCATTGTTGTTGGTACTTTTTTCCCCCCCCAAACTTCAGTCTAATTTTTCTTTAATTGTTTTATTCACTTCTTATTTTTCAGGAGTCTTTGAAAAATCCTTAGTGGTCATGACATTGTTACAAGTGACATAAATTAGCCAGTGGCTCAGAATGATGGATACCCAGAAGACTACAAATGGTTTGCAAGTGATTGGAGAAGGGACTGGTATAGGGAAATCGACACTCCACATGGTGGGGTATTTGGGAAAAGTCAGTTGAAACTTGTTTTACATATGTGCAAAGTTCATATTTTTCTCTGTTTTGAGAGATTTTTAATTGGTCTTAATTTTACAAAAAAAAAATCTCAAAATTATTTTCCACGGAAATCTATAACAATGGCGAAAGATTATTCTATGTAAATATGTGCCTATGGTTTTTTTTACTGGCACTGTTTTTACAACTATTTGCATTCCTGTGAAAAGTGATTTGTCTTTCAAAGATCTGAGCTTGTGTTCCCTGGCAGTAAGGGTCCTATTGTTTTATCAAGTAGAATAAAATTTGCATAATTGTGTTGTTAAAGATGCCTTATTTGAATATTTAAATTAAAATATAATTTTATTTAAAACACGCTACCGTACAAATATATTAAAAATAATAAAAAACAAACAAATGTAGTTCGCTTTTTTAATTGTATTGTATTATATCTAAAAGTTGCACATTAATTTTGTATCTTGATATGTATGTCTTACATTGGGATAATGTATGAAATACATAAATTTATGCTGCTTTATCTTTCTTGGTTTGTTTTTATTTTAGAACTCTAATGCTGCGGAAACAACTGCACATGAGTATTGTCCAGTCTGCAAAGAGAAGGGTCAGATCCAGGGTTTACGGGCTTACCGCCTTAATTTTCAAGAGTCCATTTTTCTTTGTGAAAATCCTCAGGTATTACACTAATGAAGAGTTTTACTGATCATGCAGAGGCCTTTACCTTCAGCAGTTACACCTCACTAAGTTCATGTTTGTGTTGGTGGTAAGCAGACTGTTGAAATAGGACACCTTTGAGTCTGTATGCTGGAGGAGATTTGCTTGCATATTGGGAAAAACAAATATCCTGTGTATATGCAGTGTTTAGGCGTAGGTAGCAACCCTAAAGGATTAAAAAGAGTAAATTAAAATTAAATAAATGAGAGGATTTTTTTATGTAACAAGGAGCCACAAGTGGTACTAAATAAGTTTTTGTACAAGTAGAATAGAAAGTGAGTATTTGACAATCCATGCAACTAGTGCACAACTCTAGCTGATGTGAGTCTCCCTTTTTCCTTTCTTTAAGTCTGGGTAATGCAAATAGGTTTATAATTGTAACTGCAATGTTTGGGTTTGGTTTGTTTTTTTTCTTTTTAACCTTAGTTGGATTTCTGTGCTTCTTAAATATTTGAGTTGTGATTTTGCTGCCTCTCCCTTCACTGCTCTGTGTATGTGGGGAGGGTATAGCAATCCCAGAGACTGGTGCCCTTAAATTAGTAGAAAGGTATGGGTCTCAGAGTTGCTTTTCCCATTATTTCCTGCTTTTAACTAATCATAGTATAGTTTTGGAGATTGGTAATAGGAATTTGTCTATATTCTGGTTACCACCTGGTCACCGAGGTAGCCTGAAAGATACCCTGCCAGTCTGGGCACCAGTGGTCTCTCAAGCATGAGATGATAATGTCAAATCTGTACCCTAAAGGAATGGATTTAGCAGAATAGGACAAGAGAACTCTCCTTAGCAAAATTAGGTTGTTTGCAGAGGTTGGAAGAATTTACTGGAAAAGTGAATTATCACTACTAATATATTTATTTCACAGTTGGTTCTAAGACAGTGGTGGGATAAAATACCCTTCCTGTCATACATATGTTGAATATATATATTGATTTAATTAAAACGTCACTTTACAGAAGTCCCTAAGGCTGAGTTGAATGGGGCTCTGAGCAACCTGGTCTAGTGGAAGGTGTCCCTGCCCATGGCAAGGGGTTTGGAACTGGATTGTCTGTAAGGTCCTTTCAAAACCAAGCCATTTTATGATTCTATGATTCAACATTCCATTTCTAAAAGTGTGTTTTGTACTTTCTTTAGCTCTTGTTCATCTGCAATTGCTTTGCAGATTTCACTGTAACCTTCTTTCTTTCCCTTAGTGTATCTACCCGCTTGGTTATAAACCATTAAACAGCATAATTACTTCTACTGGTTCAGAAAATCATCAAGTTCCATCTACTCCCAAGAAAAGGAAATTTGGTGATACCGGTGACTTTTCTGCTGTTGAATCAGATCCTAAAAAAGCAAGAACTAACAATGTGCTAAATGTTAAGCATACCATTAATACAGACTCCATTGTGAAATGCTACCAGAATTGTTTGTGTATTCCCAAGTCAAGCCTACAAGATGTATTACAAAATGACCAGCAAAACCCTGGCAACAGTGTGGGGTCCTGCATGCAGAGGGTGGATTTTGAAACAACCGCCAAGACCAACAACTACCAAGAAAGTCCACCAAAGACTTCTAGTCCCAAAACACAACTCTTGCCAAATTTTGAACTTCTATCAACAGCATCTGAAATTCCACTCAAAGGGGATAAAGGTTCTTCTAATAACAGAGATTTGTGTCTTCAGTGGAGAAACATACATAATCTTTGTTGGTTAGATTGTATTTTGTCAGCACTGGTACACTTAGAAACATTAAAACTTGCTCTAGCTGAAGAATGTAATGATGGAAAATGTTTACTCCAGAAACTCTTAAAAAAATATAATCAAGCATCTAGTCTTCTGAATACATGTAAAAGGAACAAAGTAAAAGGTGAGTAAATTTAGTTGCTGTTTTCTTGTAGTCAGACTGATCTGCTATAAATATGTGGAATTTAGTACAGCACACTTATATATGCCTCTGTTTTATTTCAAGATCACAAAAGAATGGGTTACAACTATTACCATGAATTTGCAGAGTAGTGTGCTTTATCTAGCAGAATCCTGGTAACTGTGTGCTCTTTAAAGGCATCAAACACCAGGCACCTCTTAAATTTTTTTGGTCATATCTGACATAAAGATATGAATTATTTATGTAATTCACCCTTACTTTGTTTCCTTCCCCTCTGTTGGTTAACATGTTAGGGTACTGTTCTAATCTTGATCTTTAAAATAATTTCTGTTGTGGTTTATAACCTTGTGTAAATGGACAGTTGCCTTGTCACTCCAAAAATAGTAAAGCCAGGAACACAGGTTCTTTTCTGGCTCCAGCAGTGCTTATTGAAGGAATGCTTCCCCTGAGGATTGCAAGCTCTGCTGTAGATGACAGTGCTTCCTAACCTGCTTCAGTCAGAAGTAGTCAAACACACTAACCTGGATCATATGGTATGGAAAGGGTTAGTGAGTACTCAGTAACCCATAACGGGGTTAACAGGTCAGCTCAGCTTAACATGTTTGAGGACTGTGAACTCCCAAGCTCAGGGCTGTGATGGGCAGCTGGGGGAACCTTCGAGGCAGCACACTCAGAGGAGGATGTGTCCCTGCATTCTGCTGGTGTGGCCTTTGATCGTTTTCTGTTCTGTGGATGCTGTTGAAGACTTAAAACTAAGGTCATGGGTTTTTTGTTCTCTTGAATTGCACCATTGGTGTCATAAGTCTAAACTTCTAAGACATCATCTGTTACAGAAGTAATAAAGCTCTCTAGTTAGCCAGTGCCTCTCATGAATTTCAGTAGACATTCTGTTGGACTATGTGTGTTTGACTATATAGGCCTCAGTCACAAAACAGGTAACTTGAAGAATGTCGTATCTTTCCTGGGAAAAATAATGTGTATCAAAAATGGTTTAATACATGTTACAAAGCAGGGGAAAAAACCCCAAAATATTCTGAACTAGTTAATGTACTGTGCTTGCTAGAAAGTCAGACTGCTTGAGTTTGGGTGTTCAACTATTACTGGAAAGCCCTCTGCCATCCTAGAACCTGAGATTTTTGTCTATGCTGGGCTGTGTTTGCAGAGGAGCTCTGGTGTGCAGTAACCCTTAAATGGGGATGGTAAGTGCTGGAATACAATGTTGTTTGAGATAACTTAAACCTTTTCATTTCAATTGCTGCAAAACAAATTAGTTCATTTGGGTAACAATGGAGAGGGGATTGGATGAAGAGTATTGTGGAGAATAAGTGTAGAATTTATTCCAACTCTTCTGTGTAATTTTACAGTGTCTGTTGCATATGCCTCATGTAAGCAGATTTTTCATGCTTTTGGTCTTAGTCTGTAGGTTTTAAAGTTCTTAATCTCTCAATCTGCAGAATTTCTAATGTGTGGTCGCACTATCCTTAAAATTTGTTATTATGTAGCTGTTGGTTCACTGCTCTTAGTCATAATTTAAGTCAGATCAAGTAGTTTTTAGTTGGCAGACTGCAGTAAAATGTGAGTAACTGGTGTAAATTCTTCTCTAATTTTCAAATAATTTAATACCAAGAATTGGCTGTTCTGCTAACAAGTCTTAGGCAAGTTTGGGTCAATATGAAAGGCATTGGTTTGCAGAGAGGGAGTGCATGTTGGGGGTACAAATGTGTGTGAAAAGGTGTGGGGGCTGTTACACATAAATACATGATAAATATGTATTTTTTCCTTTAGATGTTCTTCCAAAAGCAGAATCTCATCTCAATGAAATCAGAAACGAAATGTTTACACAACTTCAGCCTCGGCTTAGGTGTGAATTGGGTAAGTAATTAGTGCAGCATCTCAGTAATTACTTTCAGGAAACCCTAGATGTAAAGCCTTTTATATCATACATAAAAGTATGTGTGTATGTATGCATACAAGAAAGTTTGAAAATACATTTGTTTCTATTGGTGACGTGCACATACTTTACAGTATGATCGGCTGGTTTGTCCTTTGCTCATTTTGACTTTTTAGGGAGCAGAGAATCTTTGTAATTATGCTGTAGTCCTGAAATTGTCATTGATAACAACCTAATAAGATGGATCAGTCCCTTTGCTGTGAGAATTAGAAATGGAGCCATGAAATAATAACTGAAATTTAAATCATAGTAATAAGCTTATCTTCTTCGTTTTTGAGGTACTGAAAGGTGATTTCAAATATTCAGTGACCCATTTTTTTCTGCCCCATCTTTGAAGGTAATATGGAGAATCCAGTGTTTGCACTTCAGCTACTCTTAAAACTGGATCAGCAAGCTGAGAAACTATTCTTGCATTCATTTTCATGGAAGTTTGGATGTATGTGTTGTGGCCACAAATACCAGGACCGGTGAGATTTTTATTTAAGTAGCTTCTATATAACTGTTCTGCCTTACCCTTTTAAAATCTATATATAATAGTTGGTTTTCTTCAGATTTCCATATTTTAGACACTTCAAGCTTGTTGGTGAAGTTTTACGTGATCTGCTTTTTCATTTGCAAATAGTTTACTGCTACTCCATGTCTTAGGAAACCTTGTTATCAATTAATTAAGAAAGAAACAATAGGTAACAGTGTGAGTCTCTGGCCATGTTCACTCTGATATTTTGCCAAGTGTATACAAATTGTTTTAGTTCTAAAGAATATATGCCTAATACACTTCTGCTATTGAAGAATACCTGTAATATTCATTTGGATTATAAAGAATCAGAGATTCTCAAACATAGTTTATCTATTTTAAAATAGTATTATAGGGAAGTAATTTCTTGAGAATTGATTTAGTTCTGTGTAGCTGCAGATACAAGCTAGTAATTTAAGTTCCTTTTAGAGTCAGCGGGGAGATACACCTTCAGAAGACAGCTCATTTGATTTTAAAAAACATCTGTTTCTCTCCACTATCTTAGGTTTATATAATAAAGTTCTAGAGATTAATGCTATATGTTACTCTTGAAAGTTAATATGTAGCCCTGGTTAATAGGATCTCTTCAAGAGCCTTTTTTACATACTGTGCTTTTTTAAAAGTTGAAAAATTTAGTTTAGGTTGGATATAGAGGAAGTCTTTTCTGTGGCTAATGAATGAATAAACTATGTTACTTCTCATTAATATCCCATACATTGTATTTTCATACAATGTAACTTCTGTGTAATCTCTGCTATGCATGTATTGGTTTTTAAAAACAAGAGCTTGTATAACATGGATTCTCAGGTAATTTGTTGCTGCTTTCTTCTCTTATTGAGATTTTGTATTAGCTAGTAAATTATGTGGATCCTGGTACAAGCTCTACCTTATGTTGGAAAGGAAACAGAGATAATGTGAAAAGGGAGGAAAAGCAAATAATCAAATAATGTGAAAGTGAAGGCCACAGGGTTGCTGAAAACAAATTGTGACTGATGCTGTTGGGCAGAACTGAATGCAGGGCTGACTTGGATGTGATGCTGTCACAGTGAATTCCACACAAAAATAGCATGAACATGAATAGAATTTGGGTTTGCCATAATGTTTTTATAACTTCTTTTCTCCTGGTAAAGTATGTGTATGTATTGTTTTCTGATCACCAACTCAGCTTACTCTTTTTTTTTGTGTGTGTGTGTCCAGATTGAAGAAAACACTAACAACGTTTACAAATATAATCCCTGATTGGCATCCACTTAATGCTATTCATATTGGACCATGTAATAACTGTGGTAATAAATCTCAAAGACGACAGATGGTCTTGGAAAAGTAAGTTTGAATATGCGAATATGAAAGTAAAATACATAAAGTTCTGAGACTTCATTTATTGAATGTATGGCTTTCGAAACCAAACTATTACCATGGCTTTGCAGAGATGCTAAACCTTAAACTCTGACAAATACTCGCTTTTAAAGAATTTACATCATTCTTAAAAGTTTAAATAGCAAATAGTGTTTAATAAACATGAAACAGAGCAGTGTTTAACATGCTGACCAGCACATGTGTTTGAGCTAGGTCATAAATACTTAACTATCAAGTAGTAAATACAGATAACTGATATGCAGTGCCAGCCTTTCCACAGCACCTGTTGTGGGTAAAACTGTTGTTTGATCATTTGTTTACTTATTTGACTTGGGAGCAATGTCCCTTGCCTACTGTGTTTATGGCACGGGGTGGTTTTTTTCAACTTTTTCCCACTCACCGAATCCCTTACTTGGTGTTTTCTTCCCCCTAATCTATAATGAAATGGAGTATCCAGTTGTGATACTCTTTTCCCTTTGCACTTACTGTGCAATCTGAAGAGTCCTGTGAGGAAGTAGAATAGTAAGGGCAGAACCACATACTCTTAGAGATGCTTTACTCTTTCATTAGGAACTTTTGCCACTGTTTTGTTGTAATACACTGGTTCTTTATTGTTTCTTTGTCAGAGTACCCTCAATATTAATGTTCCATTTTGTGGAAGGCTTGCCGCATAACAACCTGGAGAAATATTCGTTTCAGTTTGAGGAAGACACCTACCAAATAACGTCTATTGTTCAGTATCAAACAGATAAGAAGCACTTCATAAGCTGGTCTTTGAATCCTGATGGTAAGAATCACAGAATGGGTCAGGTTGGAAGGGGCCACAGGGGGTCATCTTGTCCAACTTCCCTGCTCAAGCAGGGTCATCCCAGAGCACATGGCACAGGATTGTGTCAAGATGGTTCTTGAATATCTCTGGTGAGGGAAATTCCACACCCTCTCTGGGCAGCCTGTACCAGTGCACAGTCACTGTACAATCAAGTTCTTGCTCACATTCAGGTGGAACTTCCTGTGCATCAGTTTCTGTCCATTGCCTCTTGTCCTAGCGCTCGGCACCACCAAGCAGAGCCTCGTCCATCCTCTGACACCTCCCTTCAGATACTGATAGACATTGATAAGGTCCCCTCTCAGCTGTATTTTCTCAAGGCTGAACAGGCTCAGCTCTCTCAGCCTTTCCTCATAAGAGAGAGAGAGATAAGATAGAGTTGATGGTTCTTATCTACCATAATATTTAATGAGTCTACATGAAAGTCTGTTTTATGGATTACTGCAGTAACTGTTGGTATATAATAACAAAGATTTCTTTTGTCTGCATTCTAAACTTCATATTAAAATGTTCTGAATAATTGGGGGAACTTGTTTCTCACAGTGAAGAGTTTTGTTTAACTGCTTTGTTCAGCAGTGTGCTGTCCTACAGTGCATTTACTGGAAAAAGTAATTTGGCTATAGAGTTTTTTCCCTTCATACTTTTACGAAGTTAAAAAATGCAGTCTGACCCTGACTGTGGAACAAATAATGTTGTTTATTTTTAAACCAGTGATTTATCTATTCTTGGCTGGAACAGAGGTAACCTATGGCACTATGAGCAATTAATGAAGTTATTTTTTACTTCTGAACTTTATGGCACCTCAGGGGTGGGAGGCACAAATCCATGTTAGAACCATTATTAATGGTTAGAAACATTACTAATGGTAAGATGGTTGTACCAGTGATGGAAGATCCATAATCAGAGAAGGTGAAAAGGTGATATTTTGATATTCATGCCTCTGTATAGAGCATGGAGTGGAGTCATACAAAGTGTTGTGACAATATAAAAACTGTCTAAATCATACTGCTAGAGATTAGAAAGAAATGGGAAGAGGAAGCAGCTGGGAAATGCATAGTTGAGAACCTCCTCTACATCATATATATCTATTTTTAAATTCTTGAAGCTGTAACATATTCTTTCATGATCTCTGAACAGTTTGCAGGTGATGAGACGAGAGTATTAAAATGAACAGTTTCTTTTTATCCCCCGTGCTTCCCACCCAGGCAATGAAAAGGTCTAAAGAGAAACTTAAAATGAGAGGTGGTTACCTCAGACCTGTGAGGGTATTTTCAGACAAGATGTTTCAGCCAAAAAACCCCTTAGCTTTGTTTTATGGTTGACCTACTCTGACCTGGAATAATATTGCTGTAAGTTCTGGTTGTGTTTGATCTTTTTACAGTGGAAGTCTCCCAGTTTTCTCTGGGAAAAAAACCCTCTATTTTCTGCTTGTCAGGGGAATGGGTTAATAAAAATACTTGACAAGTGTGAGGATAGTGCCTTCAATTTTAAAAGTCTGAGTCTCTGCACTGGTTGCTATTTTTCAGGAACTTGGCTTGAATGTGATGATTTAAAGGGGCCATATTGCAAGAGATGTAAAAGATTTGAAGTTCCTCCTTCAGAGATTCATATTGTTATCTGGGAAAAGAAAGCATCCCATGTGCCAGAAGAACTGAATTCCCAGTTCCAGAGTAAAAATATTGAAGATTTTCCTCTTAATAGTGTGCAGTCAAATTCCATGGTGTTGCACTGTGGTTTTGATAACACTGTAGGCAAAACACCTGCAGGACACCACAAAGAGGATTCTGTGAGAACTCCAGAGAAGAAACAGCAGCAAGTTGCTGAGGATGAAAGCATTGTTCCTCATGATTTAGAAAATCTGGCAGATGGTGATCTTGTAACATTGATGCTTAAAGAAGTTCTAGTTGACTCGGAAGATAAATTGCTGCTGAATGGACGGATGGTGAGAAATAACCTCATTGATGAAAGGGGTACACTACAACAGCAGGAACCTGCTTTTCCACTTAGCACTCCATATACAGGAGAGTTTGCTGGAACTAGTCTAGCTATGAACAATAAATCCATATTATATGAAAATTCCAATATTTGCTTACCTCTAGAAGAGTTGAACCCAGTAAATATTTCTCCTGCTGTGCCCAAAAAACATGACCCCAATTCATCTGATTCATCGCCTTCTCGAACAAATGATAGAACTAATTTAGCTAACAGAGGACATGGATTAAATTCAGAACTACTGATAAACAAGGTGTTAGTGGTAGAAAATACTATACAAAAATCCCCTGACTTGAAAGATGCAAGCAAAACTATAGTTAATTCTCAAGCTGGCAGTTCTTCTGCTGCCAATAATTCAGTTCAGCCTTCACACACAGACCAAAAAGGAGGATTTGTAGGAAGCTGGGTAAAGAAGTTATTAAGCAAGAATACTTCTTTTATGCCTTCAAGTGCCTCAGCTCTCAAGAATGAGAGAAGTTGCAAAACTCCCTCAGTGCAAAAAATAAGTGAAGTACGGCTGCCAATTAAAGGTGCAAGTAACTTTGGTGGATTTCAAAGCAGAGGTACAAAGAAAACAACTGAGACCCCGAAGTTACTGGCTCCTCAGAGTAATAATACTCATCCTTTATCAAATTTCAAAGGATTTTCTCAAAGCACTTGTCTTCCAACAGCAAATAATACCACTGTTGTAGGTCCAAGGAATAAGTCAGGAAATACACTGGGTACCTCAGGTAAAGTGACTCTGTTCCCTTCACCTGGCTGTAACTCTGGGAAGGCAGAAGAGTCAGACAGTGACAAAACAAAAAAGCTTCGCCTAAAGTTGTTAAAAAAACTTAATGCTAAAAAGAAGAAGTTGGCTTCGCTGGATAGATTAGCAGTGGAACAGATGAAACAGGAAAAAACTGTGAGTGGAGATGTAAGCACCCCATTGCAGATTGAATCTCCAAATGACAGTGAATTATTGCAGAGCTTTTTAAGGGAGCTGCAGTATCAGATTGATGTCACAGGTAATGAATCTGAATTTAATGCAAACTCTGTGCCAGGGTGCACTGGCCATAATAACACTGATGAAATACTGGCAGAGTTACTGTCCCCTACTTCAACTGTTGCTTCCTTGGAGGCTCCGAAGAGTGAAGATGAGTGTATGTACATGGAAATGGTGGACAGCAGTGTGGCAATGAGTGTGTCTGATGAGAATTCCAGTGTGCCACAGGCAGCAGTGACAAGTGAGGACCACAATTACTACAGTCCTGTAAAGGACACTGGTTTGGAGCTTGATGCAATAAGCAAACACAGTGTGAAAAAACTTTCTTTTGAAAGTCCTACAAGGGATGATATCCTTGAAGACCTGTTCTCAATTTCAGCACCAAGCTCAATGGCAGGTGACATAGATTTACCTCATTTTGATGAAACTCTGTTTGAAACTTGGTAAATACTCAGTTTCGTTGGTTTAAGTATTTTCTCAGTATTATGTATATTTTGAAACAAAGCACTACTAAATTATATTTTATAACTAGTTTAATTGCACACTGGCTGTACTTGAACAATTTACATTTGAGGTATTTTTTTCCTTAATATTTTATTGTAACAAGCAAATCAGGGTTTAATGAATTTTATTTTTCTGAGAAGCTGTTATTTTAGCTGTCAGATATGATGATGATTTTTAATTAAAAGCTCCTGTGAGTCTAAATTTTTGCTACTTTTAATATGAAAAACATCCATACTCTAATTAGAGTTTGAGAAATAATTCGCTAGTCTTGATGATGTCATGGTGTAAGAAATACTATATTTATGTAGTAGTGGTTTATTTTACAGATTCACTCAATTCCTGAAGTTATTTTGTCCAACGTTTTAAAAAATTAATTCAAGTACCTTCTGCAGTTAGGGAATTTTGCATCCTCTGATGTGAAGATCATTTGTAACATTATAAACTTGCGGCTGGCATTCTGTTAGGCTGACATTCAACTCTTTACAGAATTACTTTTCTACAAGCTCATGCTGATGTATACACCACTTGATTCCAAGAAAAGATGGATACATGGTAGAAGTTTTCCTATTTAAAGCTACAGCTTGTACTGAGTTTTCATCCTGGGCAACTGCGAATATAATTTGGCAGAATATTCTTCTGAGCCGGGTTATTATTTTAAGTAGAATTAGTAAGATTTGGTCCAGAGTTTGCATCACTAAGAAGGATATCAGATGTAACTTTTAGTTATTCATGGCTGCAAAACCATTTCATAAAAGAAAGGTTTCTCAGAATTAATTTAACTGTAAGTTAATGCCTATTACTGTTGTCCCTTGGAGTTTTTCATGACTCAAGCAGTGCACCCCCATCTGTATGTGAGATGCCAAGGTGAGGCAAGGTCAATAGGAAGAAAGTAATGGAAAAATGTGGCAAGACAGCAGTGAGTAAGCAGAGGGATTCACACCTTGGTGTTTCTGGATTTGTATAGCTTTCATTTTGCTAGATGGGAGTATTTTTTAAATGTGTAGACACAACGCTGAGGGTATTATATGCCAAGTTAGATTAGCTGTAATCAGAAATAAAAAGGATTTTATCAGCAAGTTTTTATATCTGACATTTTTAGAGGTGTTCTGCATTTTTTCATGGTTTTAGATCCCAAGTTCAAAACATTAAGTTCTCAGTCTTATTTTTCTGGTAGATGCAGTTGAGCATAATATTGTTACAAGGCATGGCTACAGATTTTACTGGTCTTGGATTGTTTGAACTAGTTCTAAAAAAAGTGTCTGAAAAACTGTCAGTGGCCCTGAACTCAACTTATTTCTTTCTGCAATTTGGTACATTGTTATCAAACTGGTACTTCAGGCAGTGAATGGTTTCATTCTTGAAATACAAGTTTTTGTGAAGATTTGAGGTTCTTCTTTGTTTTAAATACTGTAATTGGTAATGCTACAATAGAAAACAAATTAATGGATTTTGAAAGTTAAGGGCTGGTGTACTGCTGGTGGAATGTTTGCCCGTTTGTGAATTCCCTAATTAAAACCAAAAAAACCTGGATCAAAGTGAGAGTTTGATTTATCCATGAATGGGTTGCAGTGACTTGGGAGCTCCTTCACCACTGGCTCGGGACGCAGCACAGACCCAGGGCTGAGTAAAGCAGCAAGCCCAGGGTTGGTGATGCAGAATGCACAGGGCAACAGGAGGAAGAGACCCTGCTGGAAGATGAGGAGGTCCTCAGGGTAAGGTTTATAATAAGGTTAATAACAGAGGAGGGAGGGTGTGGGGGCACACCTGCAGTGCAGATATACCTAGATAGAAGCAAAGACCTCTGGCCACCACTGCCACCCGCTCCACAAACTGAAGTTGGGAGTCCTTGGTCTGCAGCTGTGTGGGATTCAGTGCGGGTACAGGTATATATAGAAGCTCCAAGAGCAATCAAATAGCACTTGAGATTAAACTAGGTATGAAAATAAATCTGTTGCTGCTGCATGTTCCTGGCTGCCTTTTTTTTTTTTTTGTGAAACAGAAAACTAAAGATGATGAGGTGCAGATTTGTTTGTTTCTATAAATGTTTTACTGCCTCTGATCCAACTGAGAATTCAGCTGAGGTTGAATGAAAACCCCATGACCAAAGAAACTGGTTGGAATTAGGAATATTACTGGGTATTTTTATATTAAGACTAATTTTAAAATGCAGCTATTTATTTGCCATGAAGAGAATACAAAGTATTGTAGTAGTTTTCTGTCAATCACAAATGCACTAGGTAGGCATATAGCTAGCAAGTACAGGTAGCGATCAGAAGCTGGCCACTGTATTATGGAGGTTTTATCAGTGTTCCAGGGTGGATTTCCCGAAGTCTAATGGCTTTGAGCACTGCCATCTTCACCACTAAACCGTGTCCCCAAATGCCACATCTGTGTTTTTGGAACATTTCCAGGGATGGTGACTCCACCACATCCCTGGGCAGCCTGTTCCAGTACCTACTCATCCTTTAAGAGAGGAGATTTTTCCTGATATCCTGTCTAATCTCCCATTGCACAACTTGAGACTATTTCCTCTCATCCTGTTGCTTATTACCTGGGAGAAGAGGCCAATCCCCACCTGGCTACACCCTCTTTTAAAGTAATTGTAGAGAGCCATAAAGTCCCTCAGTTCCTCCTTTTCTCCAGCCTNCTCTTTTAAAGTAATTGTAGAGAGCCATAAAGTCCCTCTGTTCCTCCTTTTCTCCAGCCTAAACACCTCCAGCATCCTCAGAAACTCCTCATCAGGCTTGTGCTCCAGACCCTTCCCCAGCTCTGTTGCCCTGCTCTGGGTGTGCTCCAGCAGCTCAGTGTCCTTGTAGTGAGGAGCCCAAAACTGAATGCAGGATTTGATGTGTGGCCTCCCCAGTGCTGAGTACAGGGGGCCCGTCACTGCCCTGATCCTGCTGGCCACACCATTGCTGATCCAGGCCAGGATGCCATTGGCCTTCTCGGCCACCTGGGCACACTCTGGCTTATGTTCAGCTGTCACCAGCACCCCCAGTCCTTTTCTGCCACTCTGTCCCCAGCCTGTAGTGCTGCATGGGGTCATTGTGACCCAAGTGCAGGACCCAGCACTTGGCCTTATTGAACCTCATACAACTGGCCTTGGCCCGTTAATCCAGCCTGTCCAGATCCCTCTGCAGAGCCTTGTGAGTCTGCATCTTTTAATTTGGAAAAGGCATAATTGTGGCACTTAGAGTTCAGAATCAGCTGTGTGAAGACGGCACTGTGATTCAGATCTTATTACTGGATGAAATATTCAAACACTTCTTAAAACTGCATAAAGGGGTGAAAAGAAGAGCTGCCTTCTCACATCCTGCCTACAAGAAACCAACACATCTGTAAATGAGCTGCCTGGATGGATTTTTAGCTGTATACCTGCTAGAGCGCAGTTCTAGAAATCTATTCTGGTGCTGATTATAGATCTGATTTTGATCTTGATGTTTTTCATGGCTAGCTATTGCCACTTTTTTTTTTTTTCTTTAAATAATTATTCCCTTTCTGACAGGATATCAATGAGAGCAATTGTCTTGTGTTCCTTTTGCAAAGCTGAACAGCTGCTCTTGATGTGAGCCCCTTCATGCTCCGAGCAAAGCATGTTACCTTTGGAACAGCTTATGCATCCCTTAAGGGTGTGCTGTGCTTTAAAGTCCACCAGGATTCAGTTTCGGAGTGGGAGAAGTTACAATCTAAGCAAAAATCTAAGATGGAGTGCAGACAAAGCAAGAGAGAAGGTTACTGGGATAACAAGGCTGATGGAGTGTGAGGCATGCTTCGTTTTACAGAGCTGTGCAAAAACAGCGTTTAGGTGCAGTTGTTTGTGAGGGAGATGCTGCAGCTGCACAGCCCAGGAGAAGACGGTGGAACCAAGGGGCTCACGAAGGAGAAGGAATTGCTGGGAAAGGAGTGTAAAGAAGCAGGGGCCAGGCGTCTCCAGCTTATATTTTCAAGACAGAGGCTTAAGAAATCCTCAGGAGATGCTTCTCCCTGGACATGGGTCTACATTACCCTTTTTTTGTAAGTTATTGTCTAAAGGGGCTTCTGTAATGCCTAAAGCAGGGGCTTGTAGTTTACGTTCCAGGTTTTCTGATGATGTTCAGACCGTTTGAGCTGAGGCTCGTTTCCCCTCCTCTAGGCCATCTTTCCCGGGAAAAATGCGTTTGCCCAGGGGCTCGTGCAAGAGAATGAAGAACAGCTTCAGGCAACTCCCAGCCCTTCCATGCTCCTTCCTCCCGCGGCCCCGCCGCAGCCCAGGAGGCTGCTCGCCCTCTCCCACTCCCGAGCAGGCAATGTGCCCCACGCGGCCGCTGGCGCCTTCCAAAGGAGGAACCAGGACGAGTGACCTCCGCGGTGACACGGGAAGGGGAAAAAAAAAAAAAAGAAAAAGGTGGTGTTTCCGCCCGGTTTCGAACCGGGGACCTTTCGCGTGTTAGGCGAACGTGATAACCACTACACTACGGAAACTCCCGTTGGAATTGCTTTTTCCTGCAGTCCCTCTTGACCGATCAAACGGACCTTCACTGTGGACATATGCTGCGGGTGAAAATCCTTTCGGCGGGGTGGAAAGTGCGAGGTCCCGGATTTAAAACCGGGCCTCGGGCAGTTCCCAGCGGTGTAAAAATGGCGTGGGCCGGTTACAGCCGCGTCGGGCTGGAGGGAAGGAAAAAGACACCCGCGCACCGCAAAAAGAGCGCTCTTCGTCCCTGGGTGGGCTCGAACCACCAACCTTTCGGTTAACAGCCGAACGCGCTAACCGATTGCGCCACAGAGACACGCTGGAGGCGGCTGCCGCCCAGCCACACCTGATTCCCGCGGCGGCTGGGACGGGCTTTGTGTTCTTTTGTGTTCTTGTTTCTCCTCGCCCCTTCTGGGCACTGAGGGTGCTTGGGTTGTGGTTTTTAATCACCAGCGTCTATGCCTGTTGGCTTTTTAAATCTGAAGAACTGTCCTACGTTTTATTTTATTTTATTTTAGTTTCCTCTGTTGTTTCTGTGGCCTTTTCTGTTTGTTTTCCCAAGGGACTGGGAAACACTGGACAAGCAGAAAAATGTAGCGGTTGAAGTTCTGCCCGTTGGTGGGACATTTGCAGATAGGAGCATGAAAGCTGCTTGCCGAGACAGACCAGCTGGCAAGAGGAAGTTCTGGAGTACGAGCCAAGGACAAGGAAGGCAAAAATTAGCATCACCCTATCATTAACATGGCCAAAGGATCCAATATCTTTCCTTCCGATAATTACCGTACCAAAAGGACTAGTTGCGACCAGGGACTTGAAGACCAGAAGACAAAATTCGCCCCAGAGTGATCTTTGATAATTGTTTGCAAGAGCTAATGAAAAGGAACACTGACAGAAATGAGACAGTGCAAAAGAGACTTCTCAAAGCAGAGTGGAGAGGAAGACCTGGGAATGTGCTGCCCAGGCAGCCTCACCTCAGCTCTAAACAGTCTATAAAATGAATTATTAATCAAATTGCAGCCTCCTAAAAGGGAATAAGGTGGTAATGGCAGCAAACATGAATTGTAAAAACCAAACCAGCAAGGAAGATACACCCTAGATGGATGAGGGTCAAGTCCAAGAATAATTAAGCAACCTGCATGTTCATAAGTCCATTGGCCCTGATGGGATATACCCACAGGTGCTAGGGAGATGGCAGATCTGTTGCAATCTCCATCAGCTTTGATCAGTCATGGCAATGAGGGGAAGTGCCCAAGGGTGGGAGTAAAGCAACGTCACCCCCCTCTTCTGGAAGAGCAGGATGGATGACAGGGGCAACTACAGGCTGGTCAGCTTCTCCTCAATCCCTGGCAAGGTGATGGATCAGCTAATCCTGGAAACCATCTTCAGGCACATCAAAGACACAGAAATCATCGGTAGTGGTCAATATGGCTCAAACAAGGGGAAGTCATGCTTGACAATTTGGTAGACTCCCATGGTGAAGTGATTGGCCTGGCAGAAGAGAGGAGGGCAGTGGCTATTGTCTGCCTGGACTTCAGTGAGGCCTTTGACACGGTCCTCTGTGAGGTCCTTGCAGAGAGGCTGTTGATGTATGGGTTGGATAAGCAGCCAGTGAGGTGGATTGAAAAATGACTGAGCAGTTGTGTCCAGAGGGTGGTGATCAGTGGCACGATGTAGCTGGATGCCAGTAACGAACAGCATTCCTCAGGGATCAATACTGTGCAACATTCCATTAATATCTGGAGGAGGGGCCAGAGATGACCCTCAGCAAGTTTGTAGACAGCACCAAACTTAGAGGCGTGGCAGATAGAGCAGAGGGTGGTTCTGCTATCCAGAGGGACCTTGAGAGGTTGGAGAAATGGTCTGGTGGGTACCTCATGAAGTTCAACAAAGAGAAGGGCAAAGTCCTGCAGCTGTAAACAAAAACAGCTGCCGTGCACCAGGACATGCTGGGGGCACCCATCTAGAAATCAACCTGGCAGAAAGGAATTTTGGTATCCTGGTGGACAGCAGGTTGAACAGGAGCTAGCAATGGCTCTTTGTGGCCAGGAAGGTGAATGGTACCCTGGGTCACATTAGACAAAGCATTGCCAGCAGGTCAAGAGAAGTGATTCTTCTCCTCTGCTTAGCTCTGATGAGGCAACATCTGAAATACTGTGGGTAGAGTTAATTTTCTTCCCAGTAGCTGTGTTTTGGATTTGTGCTGGAAACAGTATTGATCATAAAGGGATGTTTTAGTCATTGCTGAGCAGGGCTTATGCAGAATCGAGACCTTTTCTGCCTCTCATATCACCCCACTAGTGAGTGGGCCGAGGGTGCACAAAGAGCTGAGAGGGGACACAGCTTGGACAGCTGACCCCAGCAGATCCAAGGATTATCCCACACCATTTGGCGTCATGCTCAGCATATAAAGCTGGGGGGAAAAGGAGAAAGGGGGGAATGTTTGAAGTGATCGTGTTGTCTTCCACAGTAACCATTATGTGTGATGGAGCCTGTCTTTCCTGGAAATGGCTGAACACCTGCCTGCCTGTGGGAAGCAGTGAATGCATTTATTGTTTTTCTTTGCTTGCATGTATGGCTTTTCCTAACCCTTTTCTCACTTTTATCCTTCTGATTCTCTCCCCCATCTCACCAGTGGGGAGTGAGCAAGCAGCTGCGTGGGGCTGAGTTGCCAACGGGGTTGAGCCTTGACAATGAGACACAGAGGGTGAGGAGGAGAAGGCTGTGCCAGGGGACCCAGAGGGACTACAGGTTCTGTCTTCCAGCTCTGTGTTTTGAGCTGAATTTGTACAAATGGAATATGAAGCCAGTAAGTGAAAGTAAGAAGACTGTGAAATGTGGAGAAGGAGGGGTTTTTGAGGCAGCCCTCTGTCTGCTCCCACAGTGTCATTCTCTCGGCTGTGCGAAATGAAGACAGCATTTAAAAAACTGCAGCACTGCCCTTTTCTTCGTGCTGCACTTCACATTTCCAGCTCTGTTCACGTGCTCTGCTGGGGTTTTGTCAGGGTTCAGCAAGGATGCGATGCTGAGGCAGGCTGACGTGACGGCAGGTAGTCACCCACACGTGTGTGCACACTACATGTGACGGTGCTGTGGCGCTTTGAGTTTGCAAAGCAGAGGGCTAATATTAACCAGCCAGTCCAAGGGGCTTGTGTCCCACTGCATTTGTGATAAAGCATGACAGCTTGGTGTCACCTGGCATTTATATATGAGAGCTTCACACGAGCAGCTTTTATTTTATCAAGAGACACACTTTCACTGGAGTCCTTGCTGCTGAGCACTGATCAGAGTGCATCAGAGGAAAGGAGAGATGAACATCCCAAAAGATATTTATAGATCTGTGTTCCCAGTCCTTTCCTCTTCACTATGAAAGCAATTCTACAAAAGGATTATTTTGACTGGCTGTTCAAGATTCCAGAGGAGGAGATTAATGTGCAGGAAGCCTCATAGTGCGACTAGAAAAGCTCGCTGGCTTTGCACATTTTCGTGAGCTTCATGGCTCACTGTGTCAAGGTTATCTCCTTCAGACAGGACCATGTGGATGTCAAACAGCCATGCAGCAAGCAACAGGGCTGGGGTCTGACAGCAGCTGCAAAAGCACAGAATTGCCTGTGCCTGAAGAAGTCTCACCACAGCTGGGGGTTACAGAGGGTGCAGGCGCTGTTCCCCAAGGTGTATATCCGTCCCCCCACATGCCCTTTTCTTTTTTTGTCTACTTGGGAAAATCCCTTATTTCAAACGGCCAAATGAGATGTGATGGAGGTGCCTTGCACTGATCTTTCTCCCCGGGGGATGGGATTTCCCACTGGTGCCAACTTTGCCTTATCCAGACAGTGATCCAGTTTCAGGGAAAGTGAACAATATTGTGTGTAGATATGGAAGAAACTGTTTTCAGAGTCATTTTAGCCCCATCTTAGCCCTCCCTTGCCAAGGCAATTCCCCAAATTGTAAAAAAAAAATTGCCAGAATCACCTTGTACCCTGCAGCTATTCCAGTGCCAAGGGGTATGAAAAGGTAATATTCCTCCACACAAAGGGTTTCTGCTCTATCTGGCTATACAACAGTGTTGCCTTGCCATGGTAAAGGGGCTTTTCCATGTCTCACATACCATCTTGATTTCCTCATTTTTCCTGTAGCAGAACCCTCAGAGTGATGCTGCACTTAAAAAAAAATAAAATAAACCCTGAAACAAACAAACAAAAAAAGCCAGCAAAACAAAACACTGCAGTTCATTTCTTAAGGCAGCCATACCAAAGGGTTTCTTACTGGCAAAGCTTTTTTGTCCCTGCACACCAAGAAATCATTTTAAAAATCCCTGGAGTTGATGTCATGTTTTTTTTACTGCAGGGAGGCGTGTGAAACCCTACTTTCCTGCATGTGGGATGGCTTTGGACCAAACCTGGGCAAGAGGAGGGAACAGGCTGGGTTTCCAGAAAAGTGCTGGGGATGTCAAGTGCCAAAACAGCAAAGCAGTGCCAGGGGACGGGGAAATCAGAAGGGGCAGAGCAGAAGAGCAAAATGGGGATGAGCGTATGGTGAGAGGCACTGAGCAGCAGCAAAACAAAGAGCTGGAGAACAAAGAGCAGGACAAGGAGAAAGCAAAGGCATCAACAGCTCAGCTCTCGCAGCCTGGCCAGCACACAGGGCGAGGGATGGGAGCTTGGGTCAGCCAGCTGGAAAGCCTGCTGGCATCAACTCCTGGTGTGTTGTGGGGTTTTTTGCATTATGGCAACTTCACACCTCAGCAGCCTGGTTCCTACCCTCTTTTATACCAGAGGTCTGCTGAATAGAAGCCACCTCTGGGAAGTCTTTGATAGCAGGGAAGCGTGTGTGTTTTCTTGGCAAGTTGGAGCAGGCTCATGTGCTTGTGCTGCCACTTGTAAATCCAAAGCAAGCTGCAGGCTGCCTGGTAGGTTTGCACCGGCATAAAACAGGCAGCAGGAGGAGAAGGCTCAGTGTCTGCTGCAGGAGGATGACTGGGAATCCTCCTAGCACAGATGCCCCGAGGACCTGTGCTGTCCCCTTTGCCCTCTCCTGTCAGCAGCTCCCTCCTGCTTGCCCATGCACAGCTCCTTTCTTTACAGTCATAACATTGATCTCTGCTTAGACAATATTCCTCTTTTGACTTAATTCCATAACGGCTTTTAGGTGATGGGTTTTTCTTCTCAGGAGATTAGTAGATGCGTAGCATTAAATACCATCCCTAAATACCAGCTACAATCCTGTGCTCAGTAGACGACAAAACATAAACATTGATGTTCAAGTAAGAAAAGATCATATACTGAGGAAAAAGAGAACTTTAGCCTGAATAAAATCATTCTCAAAGATCTGATGTGCTTCTCTATTTGTTCTTGGATTTGGGTTTTTTCCTAAAGCAAATCTGGCAAAAGTTAAAAACCTGAAGAAAATATCACAGGCCAAATCTAAACCTAGATATTCTTTATGGCCTTGCTTTTCACACAGTCCTTTCTCTGTGGACTGTAGGGAAGGTATCCCAGAATGACAGCCTTTTCCTATTAAGATAATAGTACGTCACAGCTCACAGAGTTAATCACTTCCCTCTCAGCCAGTTCATTTCTGTGCATTTGTTTATGCCCAAAGTATATGAGAGTTTTCCATATTTAATAGTACAGATTATAAAAATTTGCATGATAGAGAGACTGGATGAAAACACCATTGTAGGTAAATACGTCCCCATTGTAAAAGATGGGTTTTGCAGGTTGGCTCCTTCTAGGAACTCCTACCTGGCTGTGTCCCATCCAGAGTGAGGTAAGCAGTTTTCTGGCCACATTTTGGATGCTGGGCAGCACTCAGACATCTTGAGTGGCACATGGTGGAGACAGACAGAGAGATGGGGCAGAAGTTGTACAGGTCTGAGTCCAGTGAAAATATTACTTTTTATTAGTATTCAATTCCTACTAAAGGAAAGCATTTTTCATGAAGCTTTTCCCCATCAGATATGGGCAAAAGGAAACAGAGTAGTTAGGGTCAGCAAGATATGTGCATTTTGGATGAGGATACTTTCCAGCCATCTGACAGAAGCTGTGGGACTTTCTGCAGCTGTCTGTGTTGAGTTTGCATAGCAAGGTTTTGGCAGTGGAGGGCCACAGGGGTGGCTTCTGTGAAAATCTGTCAGAAGCTTCCCCCATGTCCAACAGAGCCAATGCCAGCTAACTCCAAGCAGACACACTGCTGGTCAAGCCTGAGCCCATCAGTGACGGTGGTAGCACCTCTGGGACAAGATTTAAGAAGGGGAAAAATCATTGCACAGAAGAAAATTGCAGCTGAAAAGAGGAGTGGCAATATGTGAGACCAGCAGCTCTGCAGACACCAAGAAGGAGAGGGAGGAGGTGCTCCAGGCATAGGAGCAGACTGATGCCCAAAGGAGGCTGTGGCTCCATGGAAAGCCCATGCTGGAGCAGGCTCCTCTCAGGACCTGTGGCCCCATGGAGAGAGGAGCCTACACTGGAGCAGGTTTGCTGGCAGGGCTTGTGACCCCATAAGGGGTCCACACTGGAGAAGTTCAGGAAGAACTGCAGTTGATGGGAAGGACTCTTGTTGGAGAAGTTCATAGAGGACTGTCTCTCATGGGAGGCACCCCATGCGGAACCAGCGGAAGAGTGTGAGAAGTCCTCCTGCTAAAGAGGAGGGAGGGGCAGAGACAAAATGTAATGAACTGACCATAACCCTCATTCCTCATTTCCCTGTGCTGCTGGAGGAAGGAGGGACATAAATTACAAATTAAGTTAAACCAGGGAAGAAAGGGGGGTGGGGGCAGGGGTGGCAGTGTGGGTGGGTAAGGTGTTTAAAGATACAGTTTTACTTCTCATCATCCTACTCTGATTTCATTGGCAATAAATTAAATTAATTTCCCCAAGTCGAGCCTGATTTTCCTGTGATGGTAACTGGTGAGTGATCTCTCCCTGCCATTGTCTCAACCCCTCAGCCTTTTGGTGTATGTTCTCTTCCCTGTGCAGCTGAGGAGGGGGGAAATAGAGTGGCTTTGGTGGGCTCCTGATGTTTAGCCAAAGTCAACCCACTGCTCTGTCCAACACCACAGCCTGTGCTTCTGTGCCAGTTTCATCAAGCTCGGGTCTGAGCTGTGAGCATGCTGCATCAATTGTGCTCAGCTATATTGGGCTGCAAGTGCTAAATTGGGGCACAACTGTGAAGTCTGAGCCTATAAAATACTGAATGCTTATAGCTGTCACTGACTTCCAAGGAGTTATTTGTAGGGGGAAGGATTCAGGATCCATGCCTGCTAATGAAAGATGTATTTCTGTGCTCACCAGCAATTCTCACAGCATTGCTGTCTCTTCCGATACGCCAGGGGGATCAGGAGCTTTGGCTTATCACATGCAGGCCTGGACTCTCCTCACTGGTGACACTGATGGGGATGTGACCAGAGAGAGCATCTGCCTGAGAGCAACAGCATTACTGAGACTCTCCAATGTTATTTCTCCTCCCAGCTACTTGTGGAGTGGTCAGGCACTTGCAAAAAATGCCATGATAACCTGACTGGTTTCTTCCAGCCTTCTACTGTTCCACAGAGCTGGCCAAATGCTCAGACATACTTTAGATATCCAGGTTGCTATTTTGCTCCTGTGAAGGAAGGGCAATATATGTCTTTCCACATCGTGTGTCCTCTTAGATCACAGACATGTAATCTCTTGTTTGCCTGGGCTTCATCTGTGTACAATGAACAAGTGAGCCTGCAGTTATTGGTCTGACAGGCACCAGGGCAGGGGGTGCTGCCAGTCTCCTGTGAAGCCATAGGAAGTGTTTCATGTTTCAAGATAAGACCTTCACTTCCTCTTTCTGTGCTCATAGCACTGAGCTGCCACCGAGGCTGCACCATCCACCCTGACAGTCCACTCACAAAATGGACCAGGAGACCCTGGGGAGCGTTGTCCTGCTTGCCATCGTCACCCTGATAAGTGTTGTCCAGAACGGTAAGAGAAAATAAACATTTGTTTAAGGGATAAAAGGAGGCTGAGGAGAGTTTAGGATGACATATGCTGAGCTGATCTTTGGAGAGATAACCTTTGGCTTTAAGTGCGTGCATGCTTAGGCATGGCTTTGGCTTTAGAAATGGTCTTCCAAACATGGAATTTTGTGTGCCATTGTGGCAGTATCCTGACTGGTCACATGGTCCTACTCTGTGATATTCTAGAGTGAGTTTTTTATATATTTCAGCTAATGCAAGGACTAATATGCTGGGATACCCTGTGGCAATACATATTTTAATTTGATGACTAAGACCTCCTTTTGTGACCTAGGTCCCTGTTGTGGTCAGCCAAGGCTGCTCTCAAGTTGGAGCCCTGCTGCCATGGGCAGGGACAGAGTCCCTGGGGGACTGCAATGGGTCAGACCTTTGCATGGAGCTGGGTGAAGGGGACAGAATTGGAGGGGTCTGTGTGGGCTGTTTGTGGGCAGGCAGCTCTCCTGCTTTCCTGCACCTCCAAATCCTGCAGTATAACTAATCTCAATTAACTGTGGTCCCAAGAACACTGCATTTTTCCTGAGATGGTGAAGTTCCCTTCTCTAGCTCTTGTTCAGACCTTGTATAGTCCCCACGATTCTTCAGGATTTTTTAAATAAAACAAGTTTCTCTCCTGTGCAAATTTGATTTTAACTTCATCATTGTCTCTTACAAACACTTATTTTAACAGGAAATTCTGCCCAGAACACAAAGAGAGGATTGTGTTTTGCCTCAGCTGCATTAAGTTCCAGGTTCAAAGGGATTCAGCAGTGGCATGGGGGGGCTGGTGAAAATTTGAGAAATTTTTAGTGAAGTCTTCTTATTACAAATGGGAGATTCCCACTGAACACAAAGTCCTAAGAAATGGGCTATTTTGGGGCTGCTGCAGAGAGGGGAAGTGGTGGGAGCCTAGCTGCCAAGGAGCAAAAACCAAAAAAAAAAAGAAAAAAAGGAGATGCGGACTGGTTTAGTTTCAACATAAACACTAAATGCCACATCATTTATTTAACCCAATGTTATTCTCTGGTAAATGCACAGCATGTGACATCACCAGAATACAGGACGTTAAGACCAGAGCACGTGCCATAATTAAGAAAATGTGTCAAATATACATTTCTTGCTATTTAATCATATGACTTTATAGACAGGCTTTTCCTCTCACTCGGACTTATCAGACTTCCATCCATGTCCTTTTACCTTCTGGAAATCTGTCTGTGAGATTATTGACCCAGCTGCTACAAAGGGGAAGCAGGATGCTTGGCAGAGTGTGCCGAGCACGTGAGGCAGACAGCCCTAAACCATGATTTCAAGGCTTGCATCATCTGATTTCCTCTTCCCAGGCTTTCTGCCTAGAAAGACCAGACCTGATGTGCAGTCTTGCAGTAAATGCAATAATTAAGGTAGTAGAAATGTTTGTCAAGGGCTATCAGTTGTACTGAACTCTTGCTATCGCTCTCATTCAGCAAAGCATTTGGGCATCTGCTTGACTGTCTCTTAAGTGCATGAAGTCAGTATCACGTAAATTTGTGATTATACGCTTTTCTGCATAGGATGCGGACTAGAAAACAGCTTAGGTGAATGCTGTTCTTTCTAAAGACAGAGGTGGGCTACGGTGCTGCCCCAGACTGATGTCCATTTGCTGTCTCCTTGCTCATGATGGAAATCTCCACATCCTACAGAATGACTCATGTGGCCGCATACCACTGAGTGACGCATTCAGCCTAAAGTTTTGTTCTTTTATCGGAGAGATTTTGCAATCCAGCAGCTTTCAGGGCAAATCAGTGATCATTGCTGAGCAGATCAGGGTGGAGGAAGCAAAGTGGAGAGAAATAAAGGGTATATTTGCAAACACTGGCTAGGTTGGATCATCAGCTCCCAGTTTCTGTGGGCACAGACATGTGAAACAGCCAGGCTTACACTGGACTCCTGCACATTACCTTGACCAGAGTGGGGCTGCCACAGTTCAGGCTCTGGGCAGTCTGTGCAGCCTTGGAGCCTCAGGGCATTATCTCCTGGAGCAGCTGAGCAGAATTAAACCTCTCCACCCCAGCTTTGCTCCGCTCACTCATCTCACACTGGCTTGTGAAACCACCCTCTTGCCTCCCGGCGTCGTGGAACCTCTGTGCAGCAGCATGCTGATGTTTGGGAAGTGGCAAACACCTGCAGCAGTGGAGAGGGAGATAAATAGCTTACTTGGCTTTCTCGGAAGCTGTGGCATTTTCTAGTGATCTCACATGTGTGCTAAAAGACAGGGAGGAGTCATGCTACCAGCCAGCCCATGCGGTCCCAGACCTGCAGAAAGAGGTTTCCCATTGCTGCAGGTTAGCACTGGACAAAAAATGCTGATCAACCCTGTCCTCTTCAGTTAGGTCCCCTTAGTCACTGTAGGCAGGAAAATAACCTCTTGCCAGAGGCTGGGCTGGTGGGTGGATGGAGGTGCTGAGAACTCCTGGTGGCTGTGCCCCCAGATGGCTCCTGGCCAGTGCTCTGTGCTGGTGGCAGTGGCAGGGTGTGCAGCCTGGCTCGCAGTAGGGATGCTGGATTAAAGCGCCATGGGTTTCTCTGCAGAAGGGCTGTATGTACCCAGGAGATCACGCAATACTGGAAACCAAAAAACTCAGTTGTTTTTATTAAAGACAATGGAAGTGCAAAAGACCTATTTGCAGCATCAGTGAAGGGGGAAAAAAGAGGCAACAACTCAGATTGCAGGGATGAAATCCTGCAGCTTATCTAGTTAAATGGTTATTGTTATAATAATGTATTTCCTGATGGACTATCTTTTATGTGTATATTTGGTTAATATTCCAAACCATGGAATGATTTGGATGTACTTGAGATGGGGTGCACGACAACAGAAAGCTTGCAGCTTGTAGCCTGCCAGAGCTCTCTCTGGTGTATTTAGACATATGATTGATGGTCTCTGGTTTAGTGTCATCAGATAAAACGTGTTTGTCAAGTGCATGATACATTATCTTGAGGTGCTGCATTTTTGCAGCAGCTAACACTGACACAACTCTGTTCCTTAAAAGGAGGATGCACACAGATCAGCCATTAAGACCAGGTTTTTCTATGGGCCTTTCTGGGAATAGGACCAGCCTTGAAGGGTGTCCTTGGTTTGGCAAATGGGTTTCACTAACAGAGAATAGACTCCCTTTTCTCCCTGCTCTGTTGGAGAGCAAGGTTTGGGGTTGGCAGCTCTGACTGGAAAGCTCTTTTCCCACTGGGAGCTCAAAGGATGGGGTCAGGACAGTGCTTCTGCAACAGGGGTGCAGGCTGCCTGGAGTGCGATGCTGGGGTGAAGCAGGCATTGGAGGCGAGAGCCTGCCACCAGTCACATACAGACACGTGGGGATGCACAGAGGGTTGGCTTAAACCTGGGTGACAGAGCGAGCATTCTGGCCACATCCTGCACCTCCATACACTTGTGTCTTCTCCTGCTGTCTGTCCAGCGTGGATGCCCATGGGAACAGAGCTGAGCCCACAAAGCCCAGCTTCTACAGCATCTTCAGATGACATCTCAGGCTGAGTACTCCATGTTATTTTTAACAGCTTTTTTTGCTAACAAAGTGGAGCATGAAAGCAGACACTGCAACAGCAAGGGCTTGCAGCGGCAGGCATCCTCCTCCTTCGACCGTGTCTACACTGCCAAGTGAGTAGATGAGAACTGAGGAGCGGGTGAGGGCAGACTGGGGTTCATCATGCTCTTCATTAACACTAAATCCAAACCCTTTTGGGGGCCAAATGTGGGTTCCAAATGCCCTCAGATGAAGGCTTTGTATGTAATTCCTTGCTATGCTCAGTGTTCAGACCTGTGGTTTTCCAATGTTTGCTGGGTGAATCCAGCACCGTTCTGGACACCGTGTGCTGCATCTATATAGGTCTGGCAACCTTTATGAATCCTGTGTCCCTTTGCTTGGGAACCAGTTTGCCCTTCCCTACTGGAAGTGTGACACAAGCACAGACAGAGTCCCAAGGGCACTGTGGCTCAAAAGGAAAGAGGCAGTAGAGAGATGTCAGCCTGCAGAGGAGCAGGGAGGCGGCAGAGCTTGTACAAGCCCCTTGGTCTCTGGCACCTCCCTTGGCACACAGCTCTCCACTTCTCCACTTCTTTGCCACACAGAATCACTCTCAACTTCTTCACTCCTCCCCCTCAGAAAGCATTCCCAGCTGAAGGAGGCAGCTGGAAACCATTTCTGTTCCCCTACAGAGGCACATATTAACTCTGTGAGACACTTATTTGTGATGCAATTCTATATTTGTTGGTTTCATCCAATAGCTGGATTAATATGACTCAGTTAAAAGGTCTCGAAACCAATAAAGTTCACAGTATCTATCATGATCAAACAGGTTAGGGAAAAAATGGCTTTCACAGGTGCCAGACGTGCACAGGATGGTTTGTTTTCCTCATCAAGCTGCACAAAGGCATCCATTATAGGAGTGAGGAAACAGGGAAGCAGATGTGGGTGTGGAGTCCAGCTCCTGGCAGGTCAGGGGCCTCCCACTGCTCTGGGGTAAAAGTCTACTCTCAATGGCACTAGTGCAGCCCAAATTCACCTGCCACCATTCTTGCTGGTGAAACATTGATTTTGTTTCTATTCCTCCGTGTTCTGATTTCTCTCCTATAAATTCCATTCTAGCCAGAACTGTGGACATGCATACCCTACGTTTCTGGCTGTGCTTTGGTGTGCTGGCCTTCTCTGCAGCCAAGGTAACAATCTTTTGTTTGGTATTTTTTCCCCCTTCAACCTTGCACCACATTCAGCAAGGGATGGCAAGTGTTTTTGAAGTTACACTCCAGCAGCAGGGGAACCTCTCTCACCCTCCTATCCTGCAGCTAAGCATGCTGCTTGAGTAGCAGCACACTCACGGCATGGCTTATGCCAGCAGATGTGTGCCCAGATGGGATTCAAGGTAGTCCAGGCCAGGGACATTACCCATACTGGCATTATGGATGATGAGTTCCCTTTGTTTTGGGTGAAGGGTTTAGTACTTGTTTGTGTGATGCCACATTATTCACTTTTGGGACAGCAAATGGGCTCAATTTATTAAATTGCCAGAACTGCCAGCTCTCCCCTGAGCTGAGGGCAACCCAGGACGATTGACCTGCATTTCTAATTGTGATCCCCTTCAATGCAATGTGGGTTTATCTAACATCAAGATGAGCATTTACTTGGGGTCTCTGGCTATTCTTTCTGGGAAAAAAGTTTCCTGACCATGAGAAGAAGGAGTTTTTTCTGCAGTTGTGGGAAAAACTAGAATTATGGGGGAAAGGCCCTTTTCATATACTCAGAAGTTAGTATTGGACATAGGGTATCCTCCCCCTCCTCCTAGTGAAGTAGATCTATTGACCACCTTCTGTTTCTGGTGAGGACAGTGCCTGAGTTGGCACTCTCTTTCCTGGGCCTGGTATGACCCACACTGCATTTCACAAAATCATAGAATGGTTTGGGTTGGAAAAGATCTCAAAGGTCATCTCGTTCCAGCTCCCTTGCAAGGGACAGGGACACCTTCTACTAGACCAAGTTTGAAGCCCCATCCAGGCTGGCCTTGGACACTTCCAGGGACGGAGCATCCACAACTTCTCTGGGCAACCTGTTTCAGTGCCTCATCACTCTCACAGTGAAGAACTTCTTCCTTTTATATAAACTAAACGCCTCTTTCAGGTTAAAGCCATTTCCCCTTGTCCTGTGAGTCCATGTCTTTGTAAAAAGTCCCTCTCCTGCTTTCTTGTAGGCTCCCTTTACATACTGGAAGGATGGTGGTGAGTGTGTACTCTGCAGTGGGCACAGTTGTGGGCAGTTACATGCAGAAAGTCTTCAGAAAAGCTAGAGTGAAGGCAAGGGAAGCGCTCTGTTTCCCATGCAGAGGTCTTCATCCCAGTTCCAGTGCTTGTCCCATAACCCAAGACTGCAGATTCCCATTTCCCCTTCCACCCCAGGCAGCAGATGGGGACAGTACACATGGCGAGACCTGGGCCGGTGTTTCTAATGTCCTGTTTTTATCCTTTACCTAGCCCCTGCTGCCTTTGCAGGCCTGATGTACTTGTTTGTGAGACAGAAGTACTTTGTGGGCTACCTCGGTGAGAGGACTCAGAGGTAAGGACTTGCAAAGCCTCTTTACAAAACCCACAATGTGGTAGCAGCACAGCCAGATGCTGCCACTTCCACAGGCACAGCCTTGTGGTGCTGCCAGCAACAGCTCCTGGCATTGGGCAGTGCAGGAAAGCCCCTCTCTTTTGGATTGAATGGGGGTAGCTGTGGGAGATATTGGATATGTGGTAGCACTGAGGTCAGGGGGGCTGCAGCTCCTGCTCACAGAACTCTCTGCAAAAAGAGGTTTGCATGTTTGTGCCACAATTTGCACAAGATTGTCCTTTTATATGAATATTTATATTTTATTTATATTAATAAAGCCAATTACACACATGCAGAACAGAGTTGTTCCACAGACTGTGGTGGCTGAGAACACATTCGAATCCCTCCGAATAGACACTTTTGTAAGCAGCACCCTATGCTGAGAACAGAAAGCCAAATCCAGACACAAATGATTCTGAAAATGACATTTAAGTCCTTGCAACTGCCTGGCAATGCAAGACAGAAAAGAAATTTGCCCCCTCTCTCTGAGCCCCTGAGGTCTTTCAGCTGGTCTCAACAGCAGAGTCCAAAGTCTGAAGGTTTTCATGTGAGATGATGCACATTAACAAGTTGCTTTCCCCCATTTCTGTCTCCTCAGCATTCCTGGTTACTTGTTTGGAAAGCGCATAATTTTGTTCCTGTTCCTCATGTCTGTGGCTGGAATACTCAACTACTATCTCGTCTTCTTTTTTGGAAGTGACTTTGAAATACACATTAAGACGATAACCAGCGCGATCTCTCCATTGCTGCTCATACCCTAACTCCCCACAGCACTGAGGGGGTCAGTACACTTCATATATTGCTGCCCAGAAGCTGCCATAGTTCAGCTGTTTAAGAAATGAACCCATAACTCAGAGAGATTTACATAAATCTCATGCTTGACTGGCTCTGTAGTTTGATTTAACCTTGCTTTTTTCTTCAGGAAAAATATTTGTCATGAGCACTTGGCATGCCCAAGGAATGGTAACGACTTCCAGTTAATTCTTTAGAATTTTTTCCCTAAAGTGCAGCTTGCAAGCTGATTGCATGACTGGAAGGGACATCATATGCTTGCTTCATAACTATGTTGTACTTAGCTTTTGTCCCAAAACCCAGGATCCTCTTGGTGTCGTTCCTCGCTGATGGTTCCCACAGTTACCCTCAGACACAAGAACAGCCTTTCACCAGCATCCCACACGAACCTGCCCGCATAAAGGCACGGACAAGCCTCTTCACCTACCCTTTCCCTCCAACTTGTTGATGACCAAGCTCTCGCTGTTGCAGAACGGTGGCAAATTGGCCCCTCTCTGGTCTTCCCTGATAAATATTCATGTGCGTAACAGTCACCACACTGATCTCATTTACACTTCAGCCTCTTTGTTCTCCCAGAGCTGGGGAAAGGAGTGGTGTGTAAATGAGGAGCTGGTGTGTCGCTGGTGTGACTGGGTTTGTTTTGATTTGCTTTGTTCAATAAAACAGTCCAAAGCAATGAAATCTGTCTGCTGCCGTCTTTGCCTGGTGCATGATCCCAGTGCTCCGTGGCTCAGCAGCTGGCCAGTGATGGAGCAAGAGCAGGAGCACCAGGCTCTCTGCTCAACCTGCTGATCATCCTGGGCATGGCCACAGCTCCCCCTCTATGAACATGTTCAGTGTTCTGCTTCCAGCACTGACAGTGTGCCTCACAAGTCCATGCTGAGGAGCGCTGTTATTAGCAGCGCAGACCGAGGTAGGCAAACAGGTTGGTGAAATCTTTTTAAACGTTGCTACCCTACGAGCTCTTAAGCTCTTAAGCCTGTCTGATGGCTGCATGCAGGATGGATAAAGCTGTGTTTTATGACTCCTTTGGGAGGGAATGAGACTCCTTGCTATGTGAGAAGAGGGTTTGCAGAGTTGTTCACAAAAGCAAGCATGTAAAGGTTTCTGCCTTTGTACTGCACCAAGGCTGGAGGATTTTCGTGCTGTCTGATGAGGCAGAGGTGCTTGTGCATGGTTCTCTCCTCTGCAGCTGGCCATTCACATGCATCTTTTTCTTTTTGTTTGTCTTCTACAGGAATCTCAGATGTGAAAGATTAGTAATAGACACATTTATTACATGATGATTATAAATGCTCTCACTGGTAAGGAAAGGTAATTAAAAAATTTAATCTAGCCTTCTAACCTACAGCTGCTGAGACACCTGATTCCCAGGTAGGGCACTCATGTTCTTTCCCTCCCATCCTTCTCATAACATGCTCCAAACACGGCTCGTACCACATACAGCTCTCTCCGTAGCTCATGCCAGCTGCCTATCCTTGGTGGAGACTCACTGCCCTTCTGCCTCATGGTGTCAACCCAGCAAGAGATGGCAGCGCCCCGGCAGGAGAGGTGTAACTCCTGTGGTCTGGAGCTACAGAGCTCTTCTGCATTGCTGGCATCAGCAAAGACTCACGCTGTCACCACCTTTAGCCAGTTCAGAGCAGGAGAAACTTCACCAGCACCAGTCCCTGCTCTCCAGCCTGTTTGGTCTCCCTGAGGTCTGAGACTTGTTTATGGAAATTATCACTTGCAGGAGCTGACTCTCCCAAATCTATGTGCCCACCTTGCAGGTCTCTCCAGATAGCTAAGTCTCCCCTGGTGGCTTTTTGTCCTCTATATCAAGAAGCAGCTCCCTTGACCTCCTTCTTTCTCCCATTAGCATGAGAGGAGGCTCTCCACCAGCCAGCTAGAAAGGGCAGAGGATTCAAATGTCTATTTTGGGTCAGATAACCTATCATAGCACTCTATGGCCTCTCCATTGGACTTGATGGTCCTTGTGGGTCCCTTCCAACTCAAGATGTTCTATGATTCTTGGTTGACTGGATGGTTGGTTTTTATAGAGTTGTACTTAGGTGTGATTCGGTCATCTTCCAGAGGAACTAAAGCCCATCTTTTTCTGTAATGTTTTATTTTGCAAGAATTTCTCATACTTGTTTCCTCAAAACCTTTCTGATAACAAAAGAGATTGAAATGTAGGCAAAATCCATTTTCCATCTATCTATAAATGGAAATAGTGGTAGTATGAGACAAACAGGTGGTACATAAATTGATCACTATGTAAATTGTTTGTGGATGTCACACCATGTTTTCCATGTTACAGACAAGCCTTGTGGTTGCATTTGCCTTCCCACTCTTTCTGTGAAAGGAAGGCAACATCAGTGATATTTGGGCTTTTCCCACAGTGTTAGTCAGCTCCACTTTTTGTTTTCAGCAGCAAAACCACCCTGATCTTGGTGGTCCTGTTGTCAGCACTTAGCACACCAGCTACTCAGAAAGCTGCACACACAGACTCTTAGCAGGGGGGTTAGACTAGGTGACCTTTAAAGGTCCTTTCCATCCTGAATTAGTCTATGATTTTACGATTCTACAGATAAACATGCAAAAAGACAAACACCACTGTAAAAGCTGTATGGTGCATGCTGGGGCCACATGCACAAGAACCTGTGGGGACCTACTGAGCTGCACTGGACGTGGGGACGTGGTTGGTGGCAGAAGTGGCAGTCCCCTCTGATGGCTCCTGCTTAAGGCTGGCTTGCAAGCTCCAGGGGCCAGCACCTGTGTTTGGTGCAATGCATGGCATGGCAGCTCCTGACCTGGAGCCACAGCTGTGTATGAGCAGCTAACGCTTCCCAGTTCCGCTGGTCAGCAGCAGCGTGGCCAGCAGGACCAGGGAAGTGATTATCCTCCTGTACTCAGCCCAGATGAGGCACTGGAGACCTTAGTGCTTTCTACAACTACCTGAAAGCTCTCCTCTCCCAAACAGAAAACAATAGGACAAGAGGAAACAGCCTCCTCAAGAGCACCAGGGGAGGTTTATATTGGATATTAGGTAAAATTTTGTTCACTGAGAGGGTGGTCAGGCATTGGTACAGGCTGCCCAGGGAAGTGGTGAAGGCACCATCACTGGAGGTATTTAAAAGCTGTGTAGTAGATGTGGCACAGAGGGACATGGTTTAGTGGTAGACTTGGCAGTCTTGGGATAACAGCTGGACTCGATGACCTTATAAGTATTTTCCAACCTAAATGACTCTGATTCTATCATTGTGCTGATGCTGTTAATTGTCCCATTCTCCATGTTGCCAGGCTGCTGGCTCTGCTTCACCAGTGGTGCCCTGGCTCATTGCCACGGTGTGCCACTGCCATGCCTCATGGCTGTTCATGCATTGAAATCGCAGGTACACAAACAAACATTCTGTCCGTGCGTGCATATTCATAGGCACAGTGTACTTACTTACCATATCTCCATCTATCTATCTATCTATCTATCTATCTATCTATCTATCTATGTCTCTCTCCGTATTGTAGGTGCTGAGTCATGTGAATGCTGGAGGCTGTTCAGGGAAGGCAGGGAAGCAGCTTGTTCAGGCATCAGCCCTCTCGCAGCTTGCAGGCTGTGTACATCAGAGACTGCGGAGACTGCTGGAAGCCGGGATATCGCAGGTTGCTTTTGATCTGCTGACAAAGGCCTGGAATACGTGCAGTATTTCTGCCACAGTAACCGCATCTGCTTCCGAACAGCACTACAACCCTCTAGTGGAAACTCAGCCCCATCAGCATGCCGGTGCTGCCGGCTGTGGCACGAGCTGTTCCCTCAAGGTTTGAAACCTGACAGCGATGCAACAGCATCCACGTTTCTGAACAGGTGTATTGTTATGACTGAATGCCATTTTTTATTATCCTGGTAAATAGGAGGCCCAGTCCTGAAGGAAGACCGCTCCCCTACCTGTGCCGAAGTAAGCAGTCCTGCTTAGCACAGGATCCAGGCAAGCGGTAAAGTGAAATAAGAAATCCGTGTGCGCCAGCCACAAGGATTTCCTGCAGTATTTCCCAGATTCCCAGTTTCCCAGAGCTTGAAAAATTGTCCTGTGCAGTGTCAGCTTGGTCTAAGTCATGTCTCTGCCAAGTCAGGTTTCCGAATTTGTCTCTGAGGATTGGGAAGGCAATTTTGCTGGCATGGAGAAAAGACTGGCCCTAGACATTTTCTTCAACTCTCACCTGCTCTGAGGCTGCTTTCTTCTAACACAGCAGCAGGTTTAATATTCATAGAAACCTTTCCAATGCCCTGTTGGGATGGGATACTGCAAAGCACTGAGCACTGGCCCAAGGCAGTGGTGTTCCATTTGCAGATGGCACTTGGAGCAAGATTAAGCCACGCTTCGAAATAGTTCACCCTTGATAAGTGAAAGGGCAGTAAAACCTGAGGATAGTGGGAATACCATTCACTGTGTGATTTTAAATTGGTCTCATGTTCCAGCTGGAGTAAGCAGGATGAGCATTCCCACAAAAAAGCCACTTATTGAGGGGTTCTGCAGAGCCCAGCAGAGCACACCAGCACCCTTGCAGAGGACATGCTGACTCCTGGGAGAGGGAAGGGTATTGTATGTCCTGATATCCCTTTGGAGCACCTGGGGGACAGGTACAAGTTTTGTAATCCCTTTGGGTAATGACGACTGCTCCCCCTGGAGCCGCCAGGGAGCATGCAGGACATCTCAGCTGTGGCTCCTATCAAGGCATTGCAGTGCCAAAAGAAGTGAGGGTGGAGAATCAGCCATTGCATTGCTGACTGGCTGCAGTGGAACAAAAGGTGCTCTTAGCAGCACTGTTGTGATCCCCATGTCCCATGGAGAGGAATAGCTCAGCTCAGTGCCCGAACTCTGCCCCTTGGAGTACCTGTCCTAGCAGAGGGAGGCTGTGGGCAGGAGCAGCTCTGCTCCATCCTGCCTGCCAGAGCATCCCACTGCTCCCAGCCAGTGTGTAGAGACATAGAAGCTGGCAAAAGTGAGATTCCTGCCCCAAAGGACAAACAGCCTCCACAGTGAGATGTTTTTCCCCTTTAGAGGAGAAATAAATAACTTTTCAATTTCAGCTGCAAGGATCTTCACACTGTGAGATGATTTCATCAGACAGAGGAGCTCCTGGGGCTTGGTGCTGGCTGCCTACTGAGCTGCTCAGATGCTGTCCTCTGGGAGCTTCCTGCTCATCCTCGGGGGAAGGGAACCAGACACCAAAGGGGCAGATGTGATGTGGGGTGCAGAGAGGAAATGGGATATGCTTTTCACCCCAAAGATTAAAGGTGTGATGATGTAGCAGTGGAGTTAAATTCGCAGCTATGGCAGTGCTGTTTCTGCAATTTGGGAGCCGGCAGGGACTTGCTTGTGTGCTGTGACCTCTCGCAAGGCCAGGGGATGCTTTGGGAGGCTGCAGAGCAGCAGGCTGCTGCCTGCTGTGCTGCTATTTGCCACCACTCATACAAGCATACGATTGATTTATTGTTCCTGTGTTTTCCCAAGAGAGTGCCACTGCTGCCTTCATCCCCAAACAATGTTTTCTGTGCTTTTGGCACAGCACTTCAGAGGGCGTCAGTCTGATCCAGCAAGAGCCCCCTTGGTGCTCTGGGATTAAACAGAACAGCATGATATCTCCTGGCCAGCTGCTTCTTGCTATTCGTTTTGCTGCAGCAAAGGAATTTCTTTTCAAAAGGCAGTGCCAGCCTTCCTGCTGCCCTCAGCAGACAGGAGTGGATGGTGGAGCCAGCAGCTGTGGGGCTGCAGTCCTGTGTCCCTGTGCTCTCCCACTGCCATGGGGACCACACACCTTTGCTGGTGGACAGATTTGCTTCCTTCTCTCAGCTCAGGCAGCTTGAGACATAAACCAAAGCAGGCAGTCATTTATCACAGTTCAAGTTGCAGCTCAGTCCTGAGCTATGTTTAACAATACTGGGGTTTCTTAGAGTGTATCTCGCTCCACTTGCCTTCAGCAGAGGCATTGCTGAAGAGCAGAAAATAATAGATTTCATGGCATGACCCCACTGCTTGGTTCAGCTCTGACCTCATTCCCCAAATCTCACGTGCCTGCTCATCCTGCTCCCTTCAGGATGCTTCCCAAGCATTCCCTTCAGCACCAGCCTCACTCATTCATCCCTCTCCATGTTTGTTGTCCCCTCTATATCCCTCCTTCTGATCAATGAACCTATTGTCACAGCCATCTGGTAAGTCATACAGAGACCTGATCTGGCTGAAAACGACCTTTCCCCCCCTTTACTGGCTTGTTTTTAACCCACCTCCACTCCCTGATCCCCATGGTTTCATGTGGGGACCTTAACAGAGAGGTTAATGGTGGCTCATGGTGTGTCCCCTTTGTGAGGTGCAAGTGTTGTGCTGATGTATCAGTCTTGAGATGCTCCTATGGGGCTTAGGTGTCCTTCCCCTGGTTCACACTGCCTCATCACAGAGTCACCCAGAGGGCAGCCCCACCTTCTCTCCCCTCACACTGTCTGTGGGATTGACACAGCATCCCATGAAGCACAGAAAACATCACTGACCCTGGCTTCTTGCCCAGCTTGCAACCTCTGCTGCAGATCTCTGACCCATGGCACACCAGTGACACTACTCACAGATGTGAAATAGCAGCAAGAAACTGCCCAAGCATGTTATGGGGACCAAAAACCTTGCGGGTCATTGCTCATCCCACCCACAGTTGGCTTTGTTCCTGGGCTGCTATATTTCAGGAGACTACTTTCATTTCCCAGACAGGGTCTTTGATTTGTACCTTTGTGGGTTTTTTTCTGACCAAAATGGAAGGATGTAGCCCTTCTGACAGGGCTGGAAGCAGCACAAACTTGGCTCAAATTTAAAGAGGTTGCTAATAACACATTATCTCCAACTCCTTGGCAAAAGTCAGCCAAACTTTTCCTGTTCACACACAATTCACACTGCCTTGGAAACTGTCTTTTATAGCAGAAATGAAAATCAGAAAGGTGAATTAACAGTGATACACTCCTACCTGTCACAGCCCAGCCATCCCAGTGAGGTGTCCTGAGCCAGCAGGCTGTTTGTTCCCGTGAGGTGCCAACAAGTCCCCATCCCACTGGAGCCACCGCTTCCCTGTGGGATTGCGTGCACCTCCCCAAGCCTGACATCATTCAGAAGCTGCAAACCCAGAGCTCAAGACTTATCACGTTCGCACCTAAATAATACCTACCTTCAACATTTCACAGTAAAATATGTTTGGAAGAGGCTGACCTGGTTTCCAAGGTGTTGAGTGTCCTGCATCACCACTCATTCTGTGGTGGGCTGATTTGGCAGGCTGAATAAGCTCTTGCCTCTCTTCCCTCTGCTCTCCCAGATCCCCTGTGACACATTCTGGTTTTTCCTGCACTGTGTGGTCTGAGGAGCTTTCAGATGACAGCATCCTCAATGTGCTAATTTGAAACAGCAGGATCCCACCAGGGCCACATTCCCAGCACTCATCAGGCACTGGGCATGATGTGCTCGGTGTTTTCTTACTGTGGGATGCAGAGATGCTCAGCTGTGGCCATGGGGATTCCAGACCCACCGGCAGCTGTGTGATGTGCAGGGCTGCCCCAGGGTGACCTTTTGCACTGCTGAGTGGGTGTGAGGGGATCTGGATGGGTCTCCCATGTGCTGCCACCATGCAAATCATGAGTGGCAAGTAAGGTTGAGTTGTGAGGTTGCCACACCACATGAATAGACTGTGGCTTCACACACCACCGAGCACATTTGATATCTTGCAGGCACTGGAAGGAGAAGGTTCGTAATTTCGTGTGCTTATCCCAACCCTTGCTTTCCCAGTCCTGGTCCCTGGGTTTCATCTCAGCAAATCTCTCCCTGAACAACTCCATCACCTCAAATGGCAGAAGACCTCTTGTTTCCGCAGGTTAAAGCTGTCTGCAGAAAGAGTCCAAGAGGCCCTATCTTCTGCAAGATTAATTGCAGGGTGAGAAGTTGTGTTCATCTCTGTCTGTGCGATGTGCTTGGCTTAGTATAGTTGAGGTTGCACTTGAAGGTGCCTGGGTAGTTGTGGTGTTGAACTTCGGATAAGTACGGGCTCATCCTGTGCAGGCTCAAATGCTGCTTTTAAATACAGCCAGAATTAATAGGAGGCTTGGGGAGTATCATTCTGTTTGCCTTGTGCTTACACTTAGTCATGGGGATCTTGCTCTCAGCCACCATCAGAGGTAGGATCATGCTAATGAGTATTTTTTGGGCTGACTCAGTGCAGCTGATATTATGTTATGATGAATTTCTGCTCCCAGCCAATTTTGCAAAGTACACCATGGCTGTCCAGCAAGGCGAGGGGAACAGAGTGGTGATGCATGCTGCAAATCAATTAAGAGACACCCTGCCAAATTTATTCCTTTGTCAAACAACTCAACAAATGACTACAGGATGGTACAAATGGCTTTTATTAGTGCAGCATGAAAAATTCAGCACTGTAAATGAAAGAAAGTTTAGTCCACAGGCCCTCAAGACCATAGCTGGGCAGGGCTTGTTCTCTCCCTTCACCCTCTGATGACCGAGTCACACACAAACCTCAAGCCTGGATGGCACCAACCTGCTCCAGAGCTTGCAAAGGAGAAGTAGCCACCTCCTAACATTTCCCAGGGGAGGAGACTTCTCTGCTAGCCTGGGGCATGGCACAGTTCTTGTGCAAGAGCTCCACACAGCCACAGCCCCAAGGGCAGTAACAGCATCGAGGTTGGTGTGAACACTCTCCTCGAGGCTTGGGTGAGGGGACATGTCCTGGGATTTGTGGTGATGCTGAGCAACAGCCCACAGAGTAAAGCATCCCATTGTACTGTCACACCGCCTGCATCCTGTCCTCAGCCTCCTCAGAAAAAATGACACCAAATGCAGGCAGGCTCAGGGCAGACCCAGGACAGACCCAGGTCAGACATGTGCCTCCCGAAGAGCCAGAACAAATCCAGTGCCAACAGCTGTGAAGGTGTGGCTCAGGACAGCATTTGGCAGGATCCTTCATGCTTCCTTGCCGACGGTGAGGGAAGCAAGACACACAAATCAATATGATTTATAAGCAAGCTTCCACCTTTATTCCCGGAACCAAACACTTTTATACTATTACAGTTAATTATGCCTACTAGTCATAACACCATTGGTTAACTATATAAAGCTACATTTGCATGTCTTTCCCACAGGTGGCTCTTGTTTAGGGATTCTTCTCATTCCTCTAACTGCAACTCCCTTTCTCAGTACTTTCCCAATTACTCAAGGATGGCCTTGGCTATTCTTGTTATCAGTACAATTCTGCAGTTCTCATGTCTTGTAGTTTTACAGTTTCCCATTCCCACGGCCTGCAGTTTCTCATGGTCTGCGAGCCTCCTGCTCTTACACTTTACTTTGCTCGCACAAGGCCTCTAATGTCCCATGGCCCCGATCCCTGAGCCATTCTGCAACACTTCCTCCCCTCCCTTCTGGGCTGAGAGAGCACAGAGGGTGATGCAGCAATCGTTTCTTCAGCGCAGCCTGTGTTGCAGCTCTTTGTTATAGTGGAGCTGCACCAAGCCTAAGAAGGCTGCCCATTCCAGGAACGCTTTGTATAGGAGCAGCTTCCTAACCCTAGCTCAAACCAGTCTGCGCTGGGCTTTGGCAAGTGTCAGCTGGGCAGCTTTCCCCAGAAGTTTCATTCCAAACACGTCAGTGATTTTTACTGTTGCTTTGTGGGGTTTTCTAACCCAGATGGCAAATTCTTAATTGGCTTTTTCCTATGTTTGACTAGTGTAATATGTGTAATAGTGTAATAGGTTTTACACTAACAAGAGATCTAATGTTGGATATTGGTCCAACAGTTTCTTGGTCAGTTTCTTGGTCTTTCCTTATAAAACACAGTAGAAATTTGTGGGAGGTTTGCTTAAGATATCCATCCCTACCATAAGTGCACAGTCATGGGATAGCCCTGTGGAAATTATACAGGGGTACATAACTCATTCTTTATACTCATCATATATGTGAGTAAAGATAAAATTATGGCATATATCCAAAGCTCTGTGAGCAAAGTACTGTGCTTATTATGCCAGGAGACCCTACTGATTACACGATGGAGTTTATTGTCTTACCAGTGGCAAATGTCTAGTGACATTGAGATTTTTGATACAGAATTAGGTGTGCCTTGAATGGAAGGTGCAAAGAGCACTGAAACAGGGCCAATATCAGCTTCCAGTGAAGGATCTCTCTGTGCAGTAGCTGTGAGGGAAGCAGAGCTGTGTCCCCTGCTCCTGAGGACCTGTCACCATCTGGTGCCTCAAATACTGTAGTTTTGGGGTTTGGGTGCAACAAACTGAGCCAGGCTAACTCACATGAACCTCTTCTGCCTCAGCACATATTAAATCACTTAGGTCGGTGCTTTTTCAACAGGTCTCAGGATTTAGTGCTGCTCATATTCAATCAGGCAGAGATCCCCAAAGAACCATTTGAATAGCAGAAGATATGAGTACAGAATATGAAGGGACCACCTGGGCCATTAAACCCTGTCCCCTGTTGTCCCTTGCAACCATATAATAAACATTTAATCCAGAAAGGTCCAACTGCTTCCATTCCTCCTCCCCTGTGTAGCTAAAGCCTGCAACATGATATTAAAACCATCACTGAAAGCACTTTTTTTGCTGAAAAAAGGCAGAGCTCCCAGAAAATGGAAAGTCTCTGGTGTCTTTGGCCATAATATATCACTAGGAATAACACAGTTCCTAGCAATAGCATTTCACAGAGCCAGACTTGGCATTTCCCCAAACACTTTCTTAGCCATTCTAGAGATTTATAACTAATAATTGCATAGCTGGATAAATAATTAGACTCTGAGGTTTTGTCTTAGTTTTTTTCCTTATGAATAAATCCCTTATTCATGAGCTATATTAAAATACCTGTCAGTGGTGTAATGTGTATTTCATATCACACTTGCTTATTTCCTGCCTGGGTACGTTGATTTCGTTTCCATTATCTGTACTTTATTTATGCAATTATCAGACCTGTCTTTCATCAGAAATACACCTATTCCACTTGTATAGGTGTATATCACTGTGGTGGAGATGGTTCACACACACAAACTGCTGTGGTTTAACCCCAGCCTGTAAGCCCCAGGTGGTTTAACCATGCAGCTGCTTGCTTACTCCTCTCTGCCTCCATGGGATGGGGAGGAGAGTTAGAGAAGGGGAAAAAAACCCTGTGGGTTGAGATAAGGGCAGTTGATAATTGAAACAAAGTAAAATATAATAATAAAAATAACAACAACAACAATGATAATTTAAAAACTCAACTCAACGGAAAAATCCCCCCCAAAGGAGTGATGCGCAGTGCAATTGCTTACCACCTGCTGACCAATTTCCAGCCCATCCTTGAAGAGCTATCACTCTCTTCCCTGGTCAACAGCCTCCAGTTTATATGCTGAGCATGATGTTCCATGGTATGGAATATCCCTTTGGCCAGTTTGAGTCAGCTGTCCTGGCTGTGCTCCCTTCCAGCTTTTTGTGCAGCTCCTCCTGGCAGAACATGGGAAACAGAGAAGTCCTTGACTTAGGGTGAGCATTACTTAGCAACATCAAAAACATCACTGTGTTACCAACATTATTCCCATACTGAATCCTAAGCTGTAACAGCACTGTATCGGCTACTAAGAAAAAAAACTATCCCAGGCAAAAACAGGACACAAATACACATACACAAAGAGTAACAGAGAAGTGGGTGAGGACAAGGCAGAAACCCATCATGAAATGATAGGGCTGTTCTAAATTGCATCTGATTTCCCTGAGTGAACCCTGAGATACAGCAGAGCTACAGCAGACCATGTTGTCCCACTGAAGGAGCATTCTAAAGGAAGAGCAGTGACTCCCAAGAACAAACTCAAACCCTACAGAGGAACTGTTGTTTAATGTTTAGGAGGTCCTTATAGGAAGGCAGAGAGAGCTATTGCAGCACTGCACTCTGACAGGACCTGGTGTTAGAAGGCATGTATTAAGTCTGAGATAGTGAGGGATAAAGAAGCACAAAGAGCAGCATGAGCAGTATATTCACGTCTCAGAATTTTACACCACTCTCATTTCATTCTTGGCATGCCCAAAAGTTGCACAGCTACTTACAGTCAAGGACAGGACAACAGATATCAGGTTAGATTTATAAAAGGACAGGCACCCTTGGCACTGGAAATAGATGAGCACATCACCTTTGATCAGCTGGAGGCAGATTTATGGGGAGGAGGACATGGGAGACTAACAGGAGCCTAACAAGGATGCTGCTTTTCCCCACCCTCTTCTGCTGCCTTGTATGGAAAGTGCACTGCCTGTCATCAGCGCCACAGCTGTATCTGGCCCCATTTTAATTTCCACAATTGTCAATCCCTTGTGCAGCTTTATCCTCTCTCCCTGTCTTCATTCTTCTCCTGAGTTAGCCAAAATCTCTTTTGGGCAGTTTGCAGTCCACAGGAAATAGCCTCTCCTTGGGGGATGCATTGAGGGGAGCAAGCAAGGCAAAAGATGCCTTGGAGCAGACAGACTCTTACTCAAACAGAAACGTAAACTCAGAAGATCCAAAAGACCCAAAAGCCTGTGTTTTCTCCACACTTGATTCTCCTTCCATTGTGTGTTGTGAGCTAAAAGCAATGGAGCTGCAGCAAGAGAGGCAGGGAAGACATGACCATTACTGAGTCCCACAGACCAGGTATAGCCAGCATGGGCCTGAGTCCACCTGACACCTCTCATGAAAACTGGACTCACTTTTGTGCCAATAAACTTGATTTCAAGGTTGTGTTGAGTCACAAGGGCAAGTAAGGACATTGGCTTCTGGCCCATCATCTCATGCCTCAGCTCTGGCCCTGGGCAAGAGTAACAGATTATGTGCAAGGTATATTTCTTAATTACACTAATTTCTTTTTGTCCATCTGAAAACCTTTAGCAGAACACCATCAAGTACCCATAGTAAAACAGGTGGATAAGCACTGTTTTTTCTGTTTGCTCGAACGATGGGCATACCCTGCGTCACGCAAGTGTAAAACACAGACTCTAATGCGTTGAGTCAGACCAAAGCAATCTGTAAGAACTCATTACTATTTCCTTGTAACCACATTTTTCTTTTCTCCATTGGGCCCAAGCCTTGCAGCAAGGGTAACAGAAACACTTCTACAAATGCACAGATGGATGCATGCATACAAATAGATATGATTCTGCCGGAATTCCACAGAAAGTGGAAGGGCTGTGGAGCCAGCAAGGTAGGCTTGGTCACACAATTTCCCCTTCCCAGGACCCCAACCACACACTGGGCTTTAACCCCAGACCTTGGGAGACCTCACTTAGGAACATTTGCTGGGGTCCAGGCCTGCTGCTTCCTGCATGTGTTTTCACTCACACCCCACGGAGGGGTTGAGTGGAGCCCTGAGTTCTCTGCAAAACAGAACATTTTCATATTGCTGGCTGGCAGGAGGTTCACTTACCCCTGCCTTCTTTTGAGGGGCATTGAGGAGCAGCTGGTCCCCCAGAGCCAAGGCAGGGCTATCAAGTCCTCATTGGTAGTTGACTGGCTGCTGGAAGGGAGCCAGGAGTTTCAGGAAAGACATTAGTCATTTGGCTTACTAGAAAAATCTTCAGTAACCGCCAAGTGCTTTCCTGGTCGTATGAGGGTTTGTTTGGGTTTGGGTTTTTTTTTTTTTCATTTCTTTAGCCTGTTGAGTTTTGGGTTTGATATTACCTTGTGAAAAGAAATTATTCTATGAAACACCCCAGAGAACCACTGCCTTTAGAAGCCAAACCTGTTCCACCTCACAAAGCTGGCAGCTGTCCCCATGGCCCTGTGGCTGCAGCACAGCTCTGCTGCTGCACAGGTCTCAGAGGAGCATCCCTCAGAGGGCACCCAGACACTGCTGCCACTGCCCTGCACTCATCTGTCTTCTTGAAGGCCAGAAGGGGTAAGAAAGTCAATCTATTCTTTACTCTGCGGGGTGCCTTTTTGGGTCACTTCGCACTGTACATAGAAGAGAATGAGGGGGATGAATTCACCTATGTTTATGATAAACTTTGACACAGTTATAAGGACTTTCTGTCTAGGATCCATGCTGGCCCATGCAGACCTGGGCAGTAAGATGTGGTCAGGGAAACATGACGGGAACAGCCAAACTCTTCCTTGATGAGGTGATCTGTGGGAGAGAAAAGCTGCAGTGCACCTCACAGGGGGCTTCTGGAGTTAGGGAATAGCCCTTCATAACCCACACGGAAGGCATTCCTACTACTGTTAAGCTATGTCCTCTCTGATGAAGTTAGAGAAAGGGCAGAGAGGACAAGTTAAATAGTCAAGGTAATGAAGCAACTTCTAAGAAAAGCTCTGGAGAGAAGGAGACTGGGGGTTATGACTGACATTTGCAAAGTCATGAAGGTAGCATATGAGGTGAATGCAGAATGGTTATTCATCCCTAGAACTAGGGGAAGCATGAGCAAACTAGTGTTAGATTATTCCAAGATAAAAGCTCTTTGCATTTAGGGTAGTGAGCCCTCCTCAGAGCCCTGTCTGAGCTTCGTCATGGGAAGAGCTGGATGGACCACATGTGACACTGAACGAAGGAATGAGCCAGAAACTGATAGTGCATTGGTCAAGGAAGGTCAGGGTCCATTATCCTCTCTTCTATTAATCACTGTCATCATAACCATTGTGTATGTCTCTAGTGTATATTCAGCAATAATTTGTATATAAGCCTTGTAGGTACTCATGTATTTGCCTTATTACAAGAACACATCCTCAGCCTGTAATTCTTGCACAAAAAGAAAATAAGAACTAAGAGCTGTGATTTACAAGAATGAGTAAGGCAGTGTTTAACCTAGCCAGCTAATTCTTCTTTAAATCTCTGCTGAAAGCCACAGGCAGGCTTCCAGAAAGTGAGTATTTCTTCAGTATTTCCTATAATTTGAACAAGAGTTCAGCTGGGGCTCTAAATTGCTGAAGGGAAATTGGTTCTTGTCTGTCTGGTTTTCCCAAGTTCTGCCAAGATCAGACAAAAATTGAAATGAACTTCCTAAAATTTCAAAAACATGCTGTAGCCACTGGAAGTTAGTGGGAAACACTAGTGCTATAACCTACCAGCACAGCTGACTGCAAAAGAAACTGTACCTCTAGCTGCAATGTGACCTGAGCCCTGTGCGGAAAAACCATTGTTAGACCATGTATGAGGAAGACTTCCTCATCCTCCCAATTTATGGCAGCCCCGAGGAATGGTTTGGGGACTCCTCTTTCCATTCAAACTACACTGAAAGTAATCTGGAAACTGCCAAACCACGCCCCACTCCAAGTCAACAACAACCTTTGGCAAGACTAAAGGAAACATGTTTGCTAGAAATTTTGGTGCATCTACCTGTGCACATTTCCAGTGAAAAGCCAAGAATCATCCTGGGGTAAGTATCCTGCCTTTTCAGTATGCTCAGTAGCTATTCCTGAGAGCTGTAAGAAATTTGTTGCAGGTGAGGTACAGGCAGGTTGCATGGAGCTGCAAGCAGAGCCTGGCAGAATGCAGAGAGGAGAAATTGCTGCCCAGCTCGGGATTTTAATGTGAGCATTAACCTCTAACACCCAGGTCATTTGGGACACAGGAGACTGCAGGTTCAATTTAACTTATTGTAGAAACCCTTCACTCTGGAAATGTTTGTTGAATGTAGATTTGTATAACAAACTCATGGAGAAAGCTGAAAAGTGAACATTTATCATCTCTTGGGGCTGCTTAATCTATAGGACTTACTTTTATTTTGTAGCTGTGACTTTCAGCCAGAGAAATGAGCAGAGCTTTGTGAAGTGAATGTTAATACTGAGCTACGCTAGGCTTGGGAGAAAGAGAGGCAGAAATGTAGATAGCTGCAGCCTTTGGAGACAGCCATTTCATAGGCTGGTCCCAAACTTTTACAAATCTGGGCAGTGGCTACAGACTTCTGTACTGCTGAGAGCCGGGATGACACGGGCAGGAATTTCTCACAGCAGCAGGGCATCTTTCAGCAGCCTCAATGGGTGGCCTCCTTCCTCATCTGTGCTGTTTGTGGGAGAACATAGAGATTGATCCTGGAAACTTACCCATCTTACTAACAATCTTTTTAAAAAAAAGAGGTGAGGTGTTATTCCTGGTCCACATCAGTTTGCTAATCAGAGATGGTAGTCAATAAACGTTCAGCTGTGGAATGTCCATGAGACATCAGCAGCACAACCTGACGAAGGTGGCAGTGCTGCAATGAGAAATGTTTGTAGACCCACAGCTGGAAAAGTTAAAACTTTGGCCAGTACTTCAGCAAAGGGCTTAAACTGATATGCAGGTCAGCAAGTAGGTAAAGTGATGCAGACCAACAATCTTGTCCTCTCCTTCTGATTTCCAAAACATGAGCATATCACACTTATCATTAAAACTAAAATATCCTTTCTCAGGTTATCCACATCTTAGATATGGATGGCATCATCAGTTCAAGGATTCTTCCAGCTCCCCATGAGATTTCAACCAACAGATGGCAGCAGCCCTATTCATAACGGCACTACTACTGCAGTTTTTGTTCTCATCCAGGCACATGGTCGCCAGGTTCCCTGGGATGCTCCGGACCTCACTGACGAGCCTGTTGTCAGAAGAGCGTAAGAAATGTCCCTGTATCAGAGCAAGTGGCCGTGAAACACAAAGACTCTTGACTGGCTACAGTCTCCACTGCTTTCTTGGGGACTTGGGCTTAAATGAGACTACAGATGCCCCAGAAAGCACAGCTGAGCCCTGCCAGAGATATTAAACACCGCAGCCCCACAAGCTGCAATAGCAGCTGACATTCAATATCACTGTTTTTTCATACAAGAACTCTGCATGGTTTATGTAACATTTATTTAGGCACTGCCCCCACCCCGTTTGCAAAGCAGCACTTGGCACAAAGCATGTGTGGGCGGTCCTTTTGGTCAAACACCACAGGCACTTGTCACTTCTCCTGGCTCCTTGCCACTTCTCCTGGCTCCTTGCCACTTGTCATGTAAAAGCATTTGGCCATTCACAGACTGCCACAGGCATTTCCCTCTGAAAAACCACTTGAAATTCAATCTCCTCACGTAAAAGTTTTCTTTCTCAGGCAGCACTTACTTCTTACACCTGCTCTTTATTTCACACATGTAGTTAAGTTGTCCAAGCACATCAATGATATAAAATCAAATTTTTTTGTGGTTAGCTGACAGAGTCCCCGCCATCTTGTACACATTTTACTGTATGTGCAACCTACAGCCCCAGGGCTAGAAACAGTTTACCAAAATATTTCCTTGGCCAGTTACATGACCCTGGAGACAGGATTCAGTGGATTCGAGAAGCAGAAGGCAGTTGGCTACTGCAGGGCTGGCCCTGCCTGGCTGAATTCTCTTTCTTCTTCCCAATGGCACCGTGATGGTCACCTGCCCCTCCTGGGCACTGGTCACCGCACATCTCATGGTGCAAGGGCGAGCATGGGGATGAATAGGAAAAATGCCACTGGGAGGTGTCAGGAGAGGGGAAACTGTGGGCCTGCTGCTGAAGGGGGAAGGGGATCTGGTGACAACAGTCATGGAAGATGCTGACGTACCCAATGCCACCCTTGTCTTGGTCATTCCAGTACAGCTTTCCTTCAGCAGTTCCAGGCTCCTGAGACTCATGGGAAGTTCTGGAACAATGAAGAGTTACTCTCACTGGAGGAGGCCCAGTTTAGGGAACATTTAAATCAACTAGACATATAGAAGTCTGTGGGACCTGATGGGAGACACCCATGAGTGCTGACTAATGTAGCTACAAGGCCACTCTCAAACGTACTTGAAAGGTTGTGGTGATCAGGGAAAGTACCTAAGGACAGGGAGAAAGCAAATATGACTCCTACCTTCAAGAAGAGCAAGAAAAGAGTCTGCGAAACCACAGGCTGGTCAGCCTCACCTCAATACCTGGGAAGATAAAGGAGCAAATAATCCTGGTAATTGTTTCCAAACATATGAAGAAGAAAACCATGACTGGAAGAAGTTAGCATGATTTATGAGGGTTATGAGGGTGAAATCATGTCTGGCCAGCCCAAGAGCCTTTTAAGATGAGATGACTGGTGGATGAGGCAAGAGCAGTGGCCTTTTTTACCCCACTTTTGGTCAAGTCTTTCTCCACAGACAAACTGATGAAGTTCAGGCTAGATATGTGAGCGCTAAGGTGGACTGAAAACCGACGGAACTACTGAGTTCAGAGGACTGTGATCAGTGACACGAAGTCCTGCCAGAGGCCAGGGCCTAGTGGAGTACCCTAGGGTTCCTTATTGGTGCAAAATGAATGGTTGGGAGGTAATGGGAACAACTAGAAACACAGAAAATACATTTTTTTACTCTATAAGTGGTCTGACACTGGAACAGGTTTCTCTAAGAAGTTGTGTAGTCACTGTCCCTGGGGGTATTCAAAACCCCACTGGACGTGGTCCTGGGCAGCCATCTCTAGGTGGCCTTGCCTGAGCAAGGCAAGGGCTCAAGCTAGATAATCTCCAGGTGCCTTCTATCCTCAAACATTCCATGATTGTTGTATTCTTTAAATAAACTTTTTTTAAAATTAAGCCAAATGCATATTTTTCCTGAAGTGGGAGCCGAGGCCAAGGAATGACACAGAAAGATGAATCAGTGGAATCTCATGATTTCAGAAAATGTGATTTCAATGTTCCTTAAAGTAATTGTGTGACTGAGCCTTGTTGGTAACTTTATTCCCTGGAAGCTGAAAGCCTGCTTAATTCCAATCCACAGAAAAGTCAACCCTGCCAATACCCTGGACACCAGACCAATAACCTTCCTCCTCCATCACCATTTTAGCTAAACAAAATACACTAGGCATCTTAATTAGATATATGCAGTCATCTTGGAAGGCACAGAGAAAATGACCTCATGCATAATTAGCTCACCGAGTCTGGATTCTGTGGGAATTTTCTTACACTCTTGATTTTGCTGCATACATTAGCGTACCTCTGCAAAAAACTCTCTGAGGCTGACAGGAATACACAAACACACCCACGGCTGTACTGTCCTTGTGCCTCTGCTCTTACCGCTGGCCTGTGTTTTGTCCCTGTGGTGCCCCACTAAGGGACCTTTCTGGAGCTCTTCTCATGAGTATCCCAGGCACAACAGGGCCCTCTTGACTCTGCTGCACATAAATACATCAGATTACTGCTCTCCATCTCATTTCTGCAATGCCCAGGGGAGCACTGGCAGTGCTTGCCTCAGAAGAAGAAAGACAAGAGCAAGCTTACCTTACCAGCCCTCCCTCAAGGGCCAGGTACAGCTCCTATCGCTGCACTGAGAGGAAGGCACTGCTCAGTGCCCATTGCAGAGCGGGTCTGTCTAAACCTGAAAGGAGGGAACCAGGGATATACACAGCTGTGATGCTCACAGGGGAGGTGAGAGCAGGAGTCACAGTTGCAGTATTCAAAGAAAAATGGGTACACGTGTGCAGCCCTGGAAGATGTTTCATTCTTTTGAGGAAAAACTAGGCAGAAAAAAATCAAAATAAACATTCCAGCTTCTACAGGGTCACTGCAAAACAGCCCAGCTGTGAGAACAACAAATCATGCACAGTGCATAGCTCATTTTCCCTTCTGTAGGTTAACCAGAGAACGTCACAGCAATCATGCTTAATAAAAGAAGGTTACCCTTATTTTCTGGCACTAGCTCTGAGCAATTGGCCGTAAGGGCTGCTTTCAAATCACTCCTTGGTTATTCTGTCTCTTTTCTGCTCAATATTCCTTGAGGCACTTGCAGCCAAGGAGATTATCTCTCTCTCTCTCTCTCTTTTTTTTTTTTAAATGGAAAGATTATATTAATTTATCTCAGATTTCAAGCAACATGCATTCTAAGTCTCCACAGATTGTATATTAGCATGGGAACTTTGAATACACAATAATTGAAATATATTACATTCAAATAAAGTCTCAAGAGGGCAGCTTCAAATGCTGGTTTAATTCTACTGCTTTTTAAAAAGTCTGTTCATGGTATGAAAATAAGTCACTGGGAAGGACTCTCCCCACACTGATGAACTATTTTACTGCTTTTTCCAAATGGTACCTTACAGTTTTTCTCTGACCGCTACATTGAACATTTGGTTTGATTATCAGCAGAACTTTTAGGGTTTAATCCTGGCTGTTAAGTGGCCTGCATAGCACAAACTGTCCTTATTTTACACTTTGCATATCACCCAGAACACAGCCACTTCTCAGTACCTGTTGAGCCGTATTACCCGTGGCTGCATCCATCCTTCCCAAGAGCAACCACACTGCCCGGATACCAGCCTAGCCATGGACTCTCCTGCAGCTCTGCCTGCTGGGTGACCCTGCCAACCCCTTCTCAGGATGGCAGCAGGCTCCACAGGCACTTTCTTATCCAGAATCTCCACCTTTGGGGTCTTCTTCACCAGGGCTGCAGAGCCGAGTTAATGCCCACAGAGGATGACTCAGGCAGCACAGCTGTCACTGCCGCCTACCCAAGGAACTGAGAGCCATGGCAATGGAGAGGGAGCTGCAGTTTGTCCTAAAAGCAGTGCTCACAGGGAGTGCGTGGTCGTGGACGTGCCACCAGCACGGGCTCCTTGGGAGCCTGGCCGTGATGCGCCTCAGCCATGAGTGACACTGATCTTGGGGAAGGCTGGTCATGGCTGGGTTGAGATACTGCACATAGAGATGGTATCTGCAAGAGGGAGGGAACCAGACAGACATTTCCCAAGCCAGTACGCTCCTGCTGATGGATACTCTGCTGGGAAAAACCCAGCTCAGTCTCTCCAGGAACTGAAGGGCCCTGCACAGGGAGGTCACTGCCCTCCAGACCCACCTGTCAGCACAGGTCCTGAAACAGCCAGAGTCTCCTAACTCTCAGCACCCTGGCTTTGCTGGCACAGCTCCAGCCTAAAGCAGCCCATGGACTGGGGGGATTTCTGCTTCCCCTTCCTCAGCCCCTTTTGTATATTAATATAAAAATACCCAAAATTCTGTCTTTCGAGTCAGCTTGGGAGCAGCTGAGCTGTGAGAGCTTTGTGCTCCCTTGGGGTGTCTGAAGGCAGGGTGTGAGAGGAGGAAGACAGCTCCTAAAGTGTCTGTGTCTGCATTTCCCCGTCATAAGGCTGTCTAGATCCCACAGACACCCTTCCTGCTTGGAAGGTTTCAGCGTGAACTGTGCTTCAGCAGCCTCAGTCCACAGAAATCAGCCTTCCTCTTCTGCTGGTCTGCATCTCTCATCCCTGCTGCCTACACCCCAGCACCTACAGTTTCCACCCCAGCCTGTCCATCCACAGACCTCACTGCTGCTGACCCCAAGCCAGCTCTTCTCCTGCCTGCACTCAGAACAATTTCTCCTGTTCATAGACTAATTTCTTGTGGCTCACGTCATAGCTTGTAAATAAACATCATGTGCATCAGGAATTGTAAGAGAAGTTTGCCAGCAGAAGAGATTGAAGGATGCCTCACATTCTTCACACCCAAAGGAACTCTAAAACCAAAATATTTTGGGAATTAATTAAATGCTTGTCCATTGTTTTTATCCCCAACATCATGTTCAGCAGCCAAGACTGATCACCAAGATTGTGCCTTTTTATTGGTAAGCTGCAGTCAGAGGTGGAAAATTGGGAAATGGCATGGCTACAGCACAAGAAAGTGCTGAGGACCTTAGTACCCTATGAGCTGGAAGGCAGGATAGGAAAAAGCCAGCAGGTGAAACACTCCTCTTACTAAAGTCAGTTAGAAACAGCTCCCATTAGGACATTTCCAAGCAGGGTCATTCCTGACTCGCCTGAGACAGGGATCCATGCAAACAAGTCAGTAGGTGTCATTGCAATGCCTTCAATCTCAACCAGAAAAGGAGCAGCACAACAGCAAAGCCTTTTATGAATGTATCCCTGTGGAAACCCAGCACTCTCTGCAGGATCATAAGCAAAGGGATAGAATCCAAAGTGCTTTAGAAAGTGCTGAGTTCTGAGAAAGAATTTAAATATTCACACACTCAATAGGACCAGAGTTTAGAAGGAAATAAGGTATTACAGTTTATTGATTCTTGATGCTACTGAGCATTGTCACTCTAAGCCACAACAGGACAGCTGAAACCACAACTCTTACTTTAGAGAGATAATCTGGTATGAAAATGCTAACAACTCTCAGATGTATATTTTCCAAGGCGTGCTAGTCAACAATTCTTTTCCTACAACACAGGGATTTTGAAAACAGGAGGGAATTTTCAGAATACCTGGGCAGAGCAAATAACTTTGAACAGATACATCCAAATTTTTAGAATGTATGAACACAAGTAGGTTTATGTAGTAACAGTTTCATTAATTCCAGAAGGATAAGTTTAGATAAAATGAGGACACTCAAGTAATGCTTTTAAGAACTAAAGTGTTGGGGAAGATGAAACAGGAAGGCCTCGTAAATATAACTGCTTACATTTTGAGTATATGAAACCTGTAAGTGAAATAGAATTGACAGCAAGTTTTGATCTCTAAGATGCCAAGCCTCAGTTACTGAACAACTGGAAAACAACAGTATGGCCAGCTGTATGTAATCCCCCTTTTTGATTAAACAATGCCCTTCTCCTTACCAAGAGTCCAGGGGTCAAAGCTGACCCTGCTGGCCTGGCAGGAGGGGTCCAAATGGTAGTGTTTATGGTAATGTAATGATTCTTATAGGCTGTATGTAAATGTGATAGGATTTGTATCTTGTACTAGATTGGTTAGTATAAATTAGAATATTCAGCAGGGAAGCTGTTTTACTGTACTGTAAGGGGCACATCGCTCTCTGTGCCTCTCTCTGACCCCCTCTGCCCCTTGGGGACTTCCGCTCCCTCTCTCCCAGACCTGTCCCGGAGCTGCGCCCCGCGGCTCCGCAGCAGGCTCCCCTCCCCACACCCTCTTTCGCAATAAACCTGCATGCTCTGAGACTGGACTCCAGAGAGCTCTGTCCAAACCGCCGGTACATCGCAGAGATTTCCACGGCACCCCAAATCCTCCACACTAAAGGGCTTGACTGTGGAAAAGGTTGGGAGTATCTTTAAAGACATAAAAACTGTGTGCATTAACTATAATGAGTTTATTTTCTAAGCAAAAGGAAGATTGTCATGGTCAACTGGATGAAAAGTTATTATTTAAAAAAACATGTCAGGAACAAGGAAAGAGTCTATTGAGAGTGAAAGGAAAGCATGGACAACAAAACATGCCATTTGCTCTTGGGTAAGAAGTAAGCATTGCCAAATATCAAACTGGGTTAGACACTGAAAAACAAAACAATAAAAATATGGCAAAAGGCTCTTAGAGCAAGGGGAGTGCTTACAATCAGTACAGGATAAAGGTCAGAGACTACCCTTGTATATCACCCAAAACTAACACCCATTTAAAGGCCCATGTTGAGAAACTATCTGAAATACCGTGTGCAATTCCCACAGATCAACTTCAGGGAACATCTGAAGTGAAACAAGTACAGAGTGTAAGTATAAAGAGAGAGAAGGGCTCTTCTAAATGGGAAACTGGCTGCAACAGACCAGGTGGTAAGATCAACACAAATAAACTCACACAAACAGATTGTAAGGAGGCTCCTCTCCAGTAAAAGAAACATTATATTGTCTCTTAAATGCTTTCACTACGTGTCAAATAGAACTATTGTGTTGATACTTCTTTTTATTGAAGTATTTCAACCCAGAGAGCAGAATACAAAAAGAACTTGGACTTGTGAAAGAGATGTTAAGTGGTATCACTCATCATGCCTAGTACAACCTGATTACTGACTTTCTTGGTGATGATCTCTTGAAAATAGAGAAAGCATTGTTTTGGTTTGACAAATTTCGTAAAAAATCTCTTAACTGTAGTGATTTTTTTAGTTCACGCTTTTCCAAGATCTATGTATGCTAAGAACAAATGTTGCTAAGTTTTCAGCTCAGGTTTCTTGCATTGTCCTCAGTAAATTGTTTTCAGCTCTGTGAATTTGAGGGCATTCAGTTTCTCTAAATAATCATTTTGTTCACTGATAATGGAAATATCTTTAATTGGTCCTTTGCATTATTAAGATAACAGAAGAAGAAGAGGGAAAAAACCCAAGCAGAGCCCCATCTCAGCATCTAGGTTGTGTCCTGGATACTCCTAGCCTAAAAACATTGCAGAAAAAAGCCTGTCCCACGTGAATGGTGCCCTACACTTTTCTGTTCTCTGTGAGGATGCCTAGCTCCACAGATCATGGACTTGCCCAGGTTTCTCCTGGGACTGGGAGAGTGGATCTTTCTATTATTCTTGCAGCTCCGCACAGATTAATACTACATGGTCCAGCAGGACAAATCTGATCCTGATTAAGGGTTAATGCCCAATTTCCCTTCTATTAGATTAGCCTGAGCACATCAGGATATTTATTCTGACTTTATGCTTCACCCAATCTTCTGATGTGTTGTGGAAGGACACGCAATGCCCATTCTGGCATGCAATTACAGCGGCTGACAGCAAACCCCATCAGGTGTGAAGTGTGCACTCTCACCAGGGTGGGTGGACACTGCCTCTGCTCCTTGTGCTACATGGCTGCAGGAGTTCTGGTTCATTACTGGACCATTTAAACCCAGACTTACATCTTTTAGAGCTGCACCACTGCTCTAATTAACATTGTGTTAGTAACTGCATTTCCTCCCCCTCTCCACCCACACACAATGGTGTTTAACAGGAAGGATGTTCCTCTCTTCAGGAATCTGATTCAAAACAGCAGTTCTGACCTGGAAGGCGCAGTGGGGTCTTTTCTGCCCTGAACTGAGCAGTACTTTCCCTGTGCTCCCCTCATTGCCCTGTGGCACTACTGGCAGTACCAGAGCTGAGCCCCAGGCTGGTATCACAGCAACACCAGTGGAGGAAGGAGCGAAGGGGAGGGCTCAGCTCTACCTCAGCCACAGACCAGAAAGCCAGGTGGGCAGCATAGCAGAAAGGCAGGCTTGGGAGAAAGTCTGTCATGCATTTTCAGACTAATATAGTTTGTCCTTGGTTGTCATTGCAATGACTTCCACGCTCATTTAAAAATACACTCCTGCAGGCTGAGCAGTGACTAAAGTGGAACGGCACAGTCTGATATGCCGCAGGAGGCAGGACAGCAGGAACACAGCCAGTTTTTCTTCTTTCCCAGAGGTGCTCCTGAAGTTGTAGTTTCGCTCTTGACCATCAGGACACAATTCCAGAGCTGCCATAGCTTTGGAGCTGGGCACATTTCAGCTTCCCTGTGCTCGGTGTCCCCACCTGCTGCAGGGGCAGCTGGGGGTTGCTGACAAACCACCTTGTCCTGCTCCCAGCTCCATCTCGTGTGAAATTTGGTTGTCTCCAGTTAAAAACTCTGCTTACATGAGTAATGCTAAAAACAAGGAGTTTTAGGTTCATTATGTCCTTAAGGTACTTCAGCTCTTAGAAAGAGTAGTTCTTTGTATAAAACCTCAACATAATGAAGTACTCCAGCCTCATGTGTCACAAGTTCCTTAAAATCTAGCTATGTTTAGAAATAAAACTTTCAGTTATTTAACAATAGAAAGAAAAAAAGTGGAAGCACATTTTTTTTCTGCATGAACAGTCTGTGGATGTTGGTTTGCGCTCAAAAACCTCTTTCTGAAATGTTTAACATGAATTCTTGGTGATATTGTTTTGCTTCTTTCACATATGCTCCATCTGCAAGATTTGAATCACTGTTGAAGAAAACAGAATGATCTCCATGGTGACAAACTCCTGTGATCTGAAAAAAAGATGACAATATTTTCTCTATATTCTTATATTTTTATTTCATTATTTTTTTCCTCCCAAGATGAGTTTACAATGATAAATGTATAAGAGCATGGTTTGTAATACTCTGTATAAACAAAATCTTCCTGAATATTCGAAGAATCTGTCCTCACTTATGTACACCTGCAAAAAGTTATCAGCATTACTATTATGTAGTGAGAACTCTGCAGGACGGATACGTGAACAAAAACTGCTGCAGTCTCACCCACATGAGAGTTCCAGAGCTGGAGAATGTTATTTCCTTAGTCTTCCCTTATGAAAAATTGACACAGAAGCATCCCTCTCATACATCCTACCAAGATGGAAACACACAGTATTCTGTGTGTTTATACACCCTAGTGAGTGATGCCTGTGAGGCTGCTCTGAGCAAGTGGAGTAGAGGGAATCCCTTGAAGGGATTGGCCCCCGCTACGATGACAGCAACACTCAGAAGTCCCTCCTGTTCTGATGACCCATTGTGCAAAGGTCTGTGCAAGCCACCAGAGGAAATGGAACATTTGTCCCAAAGGCCTCACTTTGTTTCTGCTTACAGAATTTGAGCTGTTTTCCCCAAATTGCTGGAAATTGTAAGAGACAGAATATCCACCAGAGTTAGAGTAGAAAAACGCCCAGCCTCTTGTACTTTGCACCATCTTGGAGTGGCTGGGCTCAAAAGCCCTATGGGATTAAACTGTGATTTTAGCACAGATTCAACATACATTATATAAGCAAAGTAATTCTAGCAGTTGCCTTGTTGTTGGTACATGTACAATCTGTGTGAATAAAACTATTTGGGTTTTTAACTGGAAGATTATATGGTGCAAAATGCTTGGCAAAGAAAGTCCAATTGTGTTTTTCACTTCGTATTCACAATGATCCTGTTAAAAACATTACAGGATCCCCCGGAGGACAGCAGCCAGCTGAGCCTATGCATTTTCTTGTTGCTCCCAACACATTAAATAGCAAATTCATTTCTGTTAAAGCTTCTTTTAAAATATTCCATCTCATGCTTTTCTCAGTAAATTGCTTTTCATGTGAATTTTTTTTCAGTTTCTGTAACTATGATAGGGTATTGGCACAACCAGTTCCCTAAGAAAATGGCCTTGGCTTCCCCTAATCTTATGCAGGTTTTATAACATTTATAACATATATTTATACTTATTCAGTAGGGTGGGTCCTGATTTATATACACGTTTGTCACTGAAAGAAAAAAAGTGAGAAAAAGGACCACAGAATTATAAGGGTGATGATTTAACCACGGCCAGCACCTAATCCCCAACAGCTGCTCACTCGCTGCCTACAGTGGAGAGGGAGGGAATTGTAAGGGTAAAAGTGATAAATTCCTGTGTGTTGAGATAAAGACAGTTTATTAGGTAAAGCAAAAACTGTGCATGCAAGTAAAGCAAAACAAGGAGTTAATTCACTGCTTCCCATGGTCAGACAAGTGCTCAGCCATCTCCAGGAAAGCCAGGCTCCATCACAGTGACTTAGGAAGACAAGAGCCACCACTCTTAACATCCTCCCCTTCCTTCTTCTTCCCCCAGCTTTCTATGCTGAGCATGATGCCACATGGTCTGGGATATCCCTTTGGTCAGCCGGGGTCAGCTGTCCTGGCTGTGTCCCCTCCCAACTCCTTGTGAACCCCCAGCCCACTCGCTGGAAGGGTGGGGTGAGGAGCAGAAAAGACCTGAAGGCTGTGTAAGCGCAGTTCAGCACCCATTAAAACATCCCTGTGTTATCAACTCTGTTTCCAGCGCAAATCTAAAACACAGCTCTATACCATACCAGCTACTGTGAAGAAAATTAACTCTAATCCCAGCTAAAGTCAGCAAAATAGGATAGGGGTTTTCAAACTGTGAATTATGAAAAAAAAAATAAAAAAATCGGAAACAAGTTAGCAATTTGTAAACATGAAAATGAGTAACAGATAAAATGAATTTGTCAAGGACAATCTGTCAAATTAATCTGTATGTCTTCTGCGTGATAGGTCTTTTGAGTAAAGGAAAAACATAAGAAACATAAATTATACATCTAGAATTAAGCAAGATTTCTGCTGTCCTATGTGAAGCTTTCATTGGCAGGAGAGGGAAACATAGACTAAATGAAACTGTGACTAAAAGGTGCAAAATAATTAGATCATGTACCAGACTGAAATTAGCAAAGATTAACTCATCAAATGAGTGGATATATTGACTGTAGAGTATCTTCTTCCTGTCCTGAACTGAAGTCCATTGTGCTCTTTCATGAGTACCTTGGCAGCAGCACCAAGCACTCACCCAACAAAGTGGCCTGGCAAAAAGAGCAGGTTGCAGTTGTGGCCATTTGAATCACTGTCTAAACTATACTGATGGTACCAAGTAATCTTCATCGACTGTAATAAGAGCTGAGATTCCTGTCTCACACATAGACCCCCACATTTTTTTCTTAGTTAACAGCTGAATCATATTTCAGCTACTTTTTAAAGAAGTTTTTTCGACATTCAGTAGTTTAGGTCCAATAGGAAACCATGAAAGAGAGTAAGAGTTTTGCCCTACCCTTCATGATGGATGAGGCTTTCAAGTTCTTGGGCACAAAATTCCTTCATTGGGTTCATTTTATGGTTCTATTATTACTGAAAAATAGAGAATACTAGCTCCTATTACCTGTTTTCTCCCCATTAGTACCAAGCACCTCACAGATGGGATTAGGTAATCCTGCCTTTCTCCAGACACAGAAATAGAGACAACAGATACATGGAAAATCAGTGCAAAACTGAGAACAAGACCACATGACTTGTCATTTCCACCACCGAGTCTTGCTGACCTGTGACAAATTTTAACTGCAAATCATCTTTTTCCTGTTCTAATAGAAATCTGCATTAAATTTCCATGCACTGAAACACAAAAGCAATAAAGAGAAGAGGATGGAGAAAAAAAAGGAGTCTTAAACTACTGCATGCATATTCAAATTATCATTGCTGTCTCGCACTTCTCATCAGGGATTCCTACTCTGGATATTTCACTGAGGTATGTTTGGGATCAGATCATGTTAAATGGAAAAGACTTGGTGCCTCCTTTCCCTCTTTCATTGCATGTTTGATCACATTGTGCAAATGTTTGACCCCCAAAAGGAGAAGAATCAGACAAGAAGAGGACAGTCCTTCTGCCATGATTAAAGCATCCATATTCATTAACATCACAGTGGGGAAAAAGTACAAAAATGGGGGCTTCCAGCCAAGCAAAATATATTACAGAATACTGAGAAATTGTGAGTAATGAGATGTATGATGCAGCATCACTCAGCTTTCTCATTTCCAAATTGCAATGAGATCTGAGATTGCCCATTTTCTTGTCATTTACCAAGGGTTAACAAAAAGACCCACTCTTTCTCACACTGTGCTCCCTAGAGAATTTCTAAATCACGTGATTTTGCCATCGTGGCCCTTTCTGATTTCAGAAGTGTCTCTGGAAAAGTGTCTATTGTCCCCAAATGCCTGTTAATTGTGCTCAGTTTACTATGAAATGATTGTTTTTTCTTCTAATGGCTTGTCCTGCAAATCAAACAGAGATCAGCTCATCCGTCTGAGCTCATGCTTTGTTGCACATAAACAACAGTGCAGAAGGAAGCTAAATTATGCCCACAGTTATTGCAGGCAGTCATGATCTTCCAGCTAATCTCAGATTAATGTCACTGGAATCCCATTATCTTCAGCAGCAGAGATGAGGCTGATTTAAGCAGTTATTTTCCATCAAGTTTCTCCTCTACCATGTACTGAAGTTGCAGAGCTAATAAAGACTATGAACAACTTTCCAGCACAGCTTGGATTTAGTGCTTCAGTGGAGTGCATGTTTTCTTGGCTACATTGACAGAGCACAGGTGTGTGCTCAGAAAGTGAGGTGTTGAGGGCTGTGCAAGTGGACAAAACTCATGTGCACCTAACTTCAGCAGTGCAGAAGTACCTGGCTCAAAGATGGTCAATACAAACCATCACTGAACAGACCAAAACCATCCGTGAGCAAGGCCAGACACCGGAGCCCTTGCAGTTAGAGCAGTGAGGTCCTGGCACAGGTTATTTCTAGAAATATTAGGTGTTGAAGTGGAAGCAGCTCAGATGTAACCCTGCTCCTTCATGCAGTGCTCCAGCCTGCTGTCCAGCAACAGACAGCCTCCAGAAGTGACTCCAGATAGGAAATATGCCTGTGCACGCATGGAGACTGCAGGCTTCCCACCCTTGCCCCACCTGCCTGCACCTTCCAGCCCTTGGCCGCAGGCCTCCTGGGACAACATTGGAGCTGCAGCAAGAAAGTGTACACTGCTCATCACTAAATACTGTCCTTTATTGGATTAAACTGCTGTTTCACCTGAGCTGGTAATTTGCACTCCTAAATTATATATTCCAATTAAATCAAAACCAAAATCTGAAGTAACTACAAATTGATGTGAAAACGAGAAGAATCAGTGGAACCTAAAACCTATGATACATTTTTAACATTTCAGCATGCACACAAAAGCTGTAAATGTATCTCTAAAAAACTCCAACTGCTGCTGTAACAGAAATGTGTTCATAAATTATCAAGAAATCTGTAATTGGGTATTTAGGCATTTGCAGACTAATTTTGCCCCAGAGCACTCAATTTCCTGTCCATCTCCCATAATTTTCTTTAACAGTAATTTTAATTCCTCCTTCCTGCAAGACCCACTAGGTGCTATGGCATTAGCTACAGTTTTACTCAAGGCACCTGCCAGTTTGTCAAACCAAAGCTGGTTAAAACATACTGCCAAGACATGTCCAATAGCTCAATCAGTCTATCAGTCACATTAAATTGTAGTACTTGAGCATGAGTGGTTGGTTGTTTCAAGAACAGTGCTGGCACTTCTGTACCTGAGTAAATATAGCTATAAATTAGTTTTTCTGGAGTTAAAATTCTCCATTTATTCTTATTGCACATAGGAAAACTGAAGTTTACATATGGAAATATTGAAGTGTATTCTCAGTTTAAAACATCACCCTTCCCACTGCTACCACAGATCAAAATTGCATTTGCTTGGATAGTGTATGGGAAACCTCTGGCATCAGGGAGATTGTGTGGAAGGGAAGGAAAAATCCTGAAAGTCTCCAAGGCAGCAGAAGTTTGTAAGATGGGAAACCCACATCTCTCTAAGGTGCTTTCTGTGAAAGCTCAAAAAACTCCTTCTCAAATTAATTTTGCACACTTCCAGAGGCCACTGATGGATGTGAACACTGATGTTTTCTCTGGCAGCTGCAAATAGGGGATCATGCATGAAGTCTTACTGGAGCCAGCTGCGGGCCATGTGGTTTAGCTGAGCAATTGAAATACCTGGGTAATGCACTCAGTGTACAATTACTGCATCTTCTTACCACCTCTTAATCTTGAGACTTTCCAACAACAGAACCTCTGTTCTGGCTTCTGAACACATCCAAAGAGCAGCAATTCATTAAAAGACTTGTTAAGTTGACTAGAATAGTTTCAGTGTTATGGAATGGCTTTCACGCTAAGAAATCAATGAAGCCTTTCCAAATATCCACAAATCACCTGGAAATATTTCTTAATAATTTAAACTCCTGTCCAACCCAGCTGAAGTTAACAGCATTAAACAGACCTGTTTGTAAGACAGAGCTCAGCAAAGGACACCAGCCAAGGGGGAGATTTAGGAAGAACAACAGAAATCTGAGTAGGGCTCACAAGCAAAGCAGTTCATGGTGGCCCTGGGACGTTTCCAGCAGAAAACCTGCTGCAGAAATAATTTTCAAAATATCACTTGAAATTTTACCGGTAGAGGGAAACAGAGCACCTCCGCTGCAACCTGCTCAGAGATACAGGGCTGTCACTGGCATCCCTTTCTCTGATGATGAGCTGTTCTCTTGTCCCTTCTGACTGCATCCTGCAGCTGCACAGGTGCATGGAGGCAACCCCATGCCTGGGGGCAGGTGAGGGCCCTGCACTGGCAACCCCATCCACTCAGGTCAGAGGATGAGCAACACCTTTAGCATCTTGCTGTCCAGGTTTTTCTCTTCCTGAAACTGGGGTGGTTTGTCCTTGGTATGTAAATGAAACCTTCAAAGTTTGTTTCATGAAGTTAGGTTGCTAAATATCCATTAAAGCACTTAAATACAAGTAGCTTAATCTTCAAAGCTGTTACAAACCTTTGACTTAATGGAATTTGTGGCTTCTTAGTACTTCTGAAAATCTGGGTGCTATATCCATACCAGCTACTTCATGTTTGGCATTAGGATCCTGGCTAGAGAGACAGAGCTGTTTGGAGCCAGGAGAGTTGTTTTGTTTTCCTCAATCTGTTGTGAAATATTTAAACACTTCTCTATTAAACCTCTAATCACTATTTTCACTTGCTCTTCACACTCTGCTTTTCTCACAGATGTGGCTGCAATGTACAAGTTTCGACAAAAAGGCATTATATCTGTGTCTTGTATGGTATGAGCACAGCAGCAGTTCCTTGCAAGCAACGAGATCATAAAGTCTCAAAGGGAAAAATAATTCCTTGCCTTCCCTTGGTTGGATGCTCTCTTTGGCAGCTGGATAGAAATAGCATGGTCAGAGAGATTTTCTACTCATGCAAAAGTGTGTGCAATTTGCGCTTCACCACCCATCCCAGCTTCCTCTTCCATGTTCCGTGTTCTGCAGTGGCGCCTCCATGTCCTGAAAAATTGCTGCTGTTAGCAGTGGTAAAGGAGGGAAGCTGGCAGGCTGTGTATTAAAACTGCCATTATTACTGCAGCAGTTACACAGAGTAATGTCAGGCCAGCCATTGTAACCTACAACAAGTTGTAAGTAGCTTTTTTAAATGGATTTGGTTCCTGAAGTCACACGGTGGGGGGAGGAAGAGTGCTCTGAGGTCTGGGACTCCCATCTCCAAAGTCAGGTGAGGTCCTGTGGTGCCTTTGGCCAGGCGTGGTTGTCAGATGTGATTGTGATGGGCACCCAGGTCTGAAAGGCCCTTCTGGATCCCAAAGCTGAGAGCATTCCTTGAACAGACCTAAACGTGCAACCCATTATCTGCACACACAAAGGCAGCAGCTTAAATTGATGCTTTAATACCTGAAAGCCTCAGTCTCACAGCAAAACGGTCAAGAAGTGTGAATTACTGTTATTGGAGTTTTTACAGGTTCAGTTTCACTCAAGTAGCCCCATGGCCATTAATATGCTCTTCTTATTAAAGGAGTCAATATTCTACAACCATTCAACATAAATTTAAAAAAATATCCAAACATGTCTCAGTAAGAGGATTATCGTTCTCTAGATGCTTTTTCCAAGAATCTAGGTTATTTTGGGGTTTAGTCTTGCCACTGCAAAATTTTCTTGCCTTGAAGAATTGGTCTTATAGAGAACTGATGAGGAATTACTGAAAATGAGAGTCTGGAAGCGTTGCACAGGAAATGTGTATTTTTTCAGTTGTGCTTTTACAGGTTTGTCAGTGAAATGTATAGATCTAACACCACATCAGTATTTTACAGGCAAGAATCTTTATTTTTACTCTTTCTTATAAACTATACCATTATAATAATCACTGCTGATCATGGAAAGCTTATACATAGCTGGAAAAATGTTGAACAAATGATACAGCACATGAAATTATTGGTATCATTTGTTTTAAAGTGAGAGTACCAGACTGATTTGTAGTTGGCATTTTTTACAGCCTTCTTCCTGTGGTTTTGCTCTGTTTGGCTTTAATAACAGTCTGTGTAGAAGTCATAGAAATAGTTACAACCTTTTTTTTTTAGAGTGAACTATAAGCTACAAGTAAAATACAACAGATAGGATTATATTAAATTGCCTCAGTCATCAAGCATTTTCTTCTCCCTATTATCTTTTACATTTACAGCATTGCTTATTTGATTCATTTTTGCATCTTTTTTGTTTTGAGGGGAAAACTAGAACATTTTCTTACACTTTACTCATTTCAGTTGATTTTCTGTTTTGTAAAGAATTATTGGATTAGCTAAAAATAAATTTTGTATTGACAGTGGCAGATGTTCCACAATATAAATTAGGTGGCAGAAATCTTAATACTGGATCAAAAATAATTTCTCCTAAATCACTTATTCTGGAAATCTATTTCCTGTTTAAGTAATGTGGATCATGCTTTCAGGTTTTTCCTTGTAGGTACAAGGACAAGGAATTTGTTTTCTAATGGAAGAAGTGGGTTTTTTTTCCATTTTCCTTTGATACTAAAGGATAAATATCGAATACATTACATGTATAATAACAAGAACATCCTGAGAGCTGGAAACACAAATTAACAGTATTGTCAAGATTTTCAAAGGCTGGTGGATAAAGCTGGACAACAGCTTCATCAAAAGCCTTTCATTAATCTATTTAGCTCTTGTAATGATAATTGGAAAGAATAATTTTGTAACTTTAAATGATTTTTTAACCTCTCCATTTCTGTATGACTTTGGCTGAATGATGCTTTAGGTAACAGAAACTTAATTATATATTGTCCTCCTTTTCACAAAATATGCACCCCTTTAAAAAAAAAAAAACAAACAAAACCACAAAAAACACACTCAAACCCAGAAAATATGTTCTGTTCAAAAGTAATAGCTGATAGCAGTACTAATGATGTTTTGCTTAACTGAGTTCTATTGCTCACCACCCATGGTGAGTATGAAGTCTACAGAGAGAATAATTTTAAGCAAACAATTAGTATTCTTTAAAAATGTCTAAATTTAAAAAAAAAATCCTAAACCAGTATGTATTGCCTATTCTGCCTTTTTTCTCCTTGCATTTAAAATTGTTTCAATTTAAAAAAAAAAACAAAAACAAGAGTCCACCAGGTGCTACCTGTCCCAGTAAGAGTGTGTTTTATTGATCATTTGGGCCGCAGTAGTGTGTCCTCCCCTAATTCTATTTACATATATATTACAAATTTACATTTATTGTAAATTGTCCTGAATGCTGACTGCTTGACCTGAAGTTATTTTACATGTTTTGCCACTTATTTCCCCCATGTTCTGAAGGTTTAAGCAAACAGCAAGGCAGATTTGGAGGTCCAAACAAAGCATAAAATGCACTTAATATTTCACTAAACTGATCTACATTCAAAGTAATTTATTGGAAGATGTACCTTCCTATGGCAATAAGTCCCCCCCATAAAGTACTTTGCAAATGGCCAAGTGGAAACCATCTCTGCATCTGTATCTCTGTAAATGGTGTCATACCCTTAAGCGCTTTTAGCTTGTAAATTATTCAAATGGAAACACTATGCTGCATATGATCACACTGAAGAGCTGTGAAATGAAGAGTAGTGCACAGGGACAGAAGGAAAGTATGAAGAGACTTTGCAAGTAGTTTTTTCTGCTCCTCAAAATCACAGATCTTCAAGGATTTCTGATGTCTACAGGATAAGAAATGGCTCTCCACTGCTTAAATTAATAGGGAGCAGTCTCCTCACCCTGCCATGCTATTACTTTTGCTGAAGCACTGTAGTAGCAGACAAAACAGCTCACAGCCGATCCTTCTGGGGATTTGTGCTATTTGGTTAACTTCATGACACTAAGTTTAATATTTGACCAGCTTTCTTCTCCTTTACTTCGTCCTTATTGTCTGGCCTTGTTTTTATTTTGTAAGCTCTTTGTAGCACCTGAGGCAGTAGAGTAACACAGACTGTCAAAGACAAAATAAAGATCCTGGTACCTCTTAGTTGTGCTTACAGCTGTCTCTGGAACCTGGCTTCTGTGTGGACATGATGCAAATTCCAGCCTATGTGAAAACAGCTTAGGACTCAAGAATTTTTGGCCTGCTTGTAGCTTTATGCATGCATTTCATGCTAACAACTCAATGTGGCAGTCACGTACAGCCTTCTTCTGCCTCCTCCCCCACTGCTGGTGTGTTACAAGAAATAATTCTCACTCTGTGGCTGCAAAAGATAACAAAAAAATCCCTGTAATGCATGAACCAGGCAACTCCTCACTGATTCAAGCTCAGCTGTGCTGACCAGCTATGACACTATGCTACAGGATGGTCTCCCATATGACCTGGAACATGGACCACAGCTCCATCAAACAATTTTGTAAGGAGGCAGGGATTGTAAGTGTTCTGCTAGTTGTAATCTCTGCTTAAGTGTGTATCAGTGATGTTTGGATTCTTTTCTTCTGTGTGCTGGAGCCTGGATGAGACAAGCTGTTTTCTGATTATAGGGATTGGAGCTACATGCATATTGTTCTCAGTTACACAGTGTGTTTGATTACTAACATTTTAGAAATCCCCGACTCTTCTTCTGGCAAAACCGATCCTTTCCTGCAATCTCACAGCATGTGCATTGTTGTCACCTGAAAATGAATTTTTCAGGATTGTGTTTTATATCACAGCTTTCTTCCCCTAATTTAGTTTTCAGCTGTGTTTTTCATAGATGCAGAGTACATGCTGGAAAGCACCAAGCAGGGCATCATTCTTTTGCTTTCAGTATTAACATGTTCCTGTGGATAGTAGCTGCTGTAACAGGTGGGAGCCCTGACTCTGGAGCAGGTTCCCACTGAGCTAGAGACCCCACAAACCCAGGCAGTGATGAGCTGCACAATGGGAGTCTCCTGCTGAAGTGTATGCAATAGGTACGTATCAAACACGAGTACAAAAAGTCTGTGTAACATGGTAAAGGAGAAAATGCAAATAAAACAAGAGTAGTGAACACAGAATGGCTTGGTTTGGGAGCAGCCTTAAAGATCATCTAATTTCCACCCCCCTGCCATGGACAGGCAAACCTTATACCAGACTATGTTGCTTAGAGCTCTGTCCAGCCTGGCCTTAAACACTTCCAGGGACGGGGCATCTACAGCTTCTCTGGGAAACCTGTCCTGGAGCCTCACTACCCTCACAGTAAATTATTTCTTCCTAACACATAATCCAAACCTACTCTCTTTCAGTTTGAAACCATTCTCCCTTGTCTTGTCACTGCCTGCTCCTGTGAATTGTCTTTCATAGTAAATGCATCAGAGAGTACAAGGCTCAGCCTCACTTCAAGCCTGCAAAGAGCTTCTGGAAAGGAAATGTGTGATGAGCACTGCACTGTGCATCCCTCAATTTCTAAATGTCTCTTCTGTGAATAGTACTTGGCAAAGAGGAGCCAGGCAGCCAGACACAGAGCTGTCACAGGCATTTTGGGAGAACCTAATTACCTAGTAATGTGTGAAAAAAATATGGGTTTGGCATGCTGAATTACATGGCTGGCTGTTCAGGTGGAAGATGGAGTATAAGCCAAAAACATATCCAAGTGGCTATGCAATTCTAACTTCACACAGTCCCAGCTATTGGCTCTGCAGTGAGCAGCTCTGATCTGACAGAGGAATCAAACCTCTCATTTTCATAGTATGAGCTTCCCAAATGGGAGTTTGCTGCTCAGGCAAGCCATTCCCAGACACTTGCCTGTGTCTGCCAGGCCACAAGCCAATGAATCCACCAAGTGTGGAGCTGAGGTAAAGCTCAGTTTTTTCTGACTGAGCTCAGCCTTCAAGCGATGGAGGAGAAAATACGAGAATGTGTGGATGGGCAGGAGGTAACACTGAGAAAGAGAAGCTGGGATGCTGGAGCCTACAGGATTGTCTAAAGATAAGAAAAGCTACTGAGGATGTGAATCCTCCAGCAGCAGACGCAGCTAGACAGGCATAGTAGAAACTATTAATGAGGAAATCTCTGTTCATGAATGTTGGCTGCTTCATCTTCTGAGTCAGGCTGGGTATCTGAGAGGACACAGTGACATGAGCTGCTTCTTGGGGAATGACAATGCTGAGGCTGTGTGCAGGACCTGAGTGCGCATGACATGAATAACAGATTTCCACAAGCCAAATCTCTCCGAATAAAGACAGGCCATCTCTTTCTTCGGCCAATTATTTATTCACTTTCAAGAAAGCAGGATGGGGGGAAAGAGAGAAAGAATAGCAGCAGATACTGGTATTCGAGGGCAGAATTAGAATTTTAATCTGTCTGTTACTCACTAGGCAAAATTCTTTATATAAATGTTAAGTATTGCATGCTCCTATTATGATGGCTGCATAAATAGGCACTGCTGCTGCTGGTGTGGGGGTCCTGCCTTGTTAACAATTGGCTTGGACACAATCAGGGCATGCAAGAAGGAAAGGTAAGGGGGCTAGCCAGCAATTCTACCTGAGGGCATCAACAGGAGAAAAAAGCCAAGGCTGGGATGGCTATAATATGGGGTAAAAATAAAGCTAAGGTCAAGCCTGGTTGGGATCTTCCACTGCAGGGAAGATTCCTCTCCCTCCCCATGCTCTGGGAAACATGAACCCAGGGTTCACCCCTTTCTTCTCCTCTCCTATACAGTGGTAGGGACAAAAAAGGACCAGTTTCTGGGGAAACCAGATAGAGATACCCCTAACAGGAGCAGCAGCTGGAACTGCCAGGACTGGGCTTTGCAGTCACTTGGAGATGCCTGTACAATCCTGTTGGGACTGCCTTTGGAAGGGGAAGAGAGCTGAGCAAATTTGCATCACTTCCAGTGTTGCCTCTCTTACATCCTGCTCTCCTCAAATCCCTTCCCTAAGGTTTCCTGTGCAGAATAGAAAAACGTCCAGTGTGGCCAGTCCATTTGCTGCTTTCATCCTGCTGCCTCTCCTGCAGGATCTACCCAGTGCCTCGTTCAGCAGTGGGATCCTGGCTCTAGGCTGTTTGTACAACGTTACAAATGTGACAACGTCACTCTGGATCGATCCCTGCTGATGCCACCAGCAGTATATGTGTACTGATAATGAAGCAAAGTGCTGCTCTGACCCATTGCTTACCATCTCAGGATCTTGTTAATTACTACTGCTCAATGAGCTTATTTGTGCAGTAAATTATTGATGAAAGCAGCTCTGTGAAAATTTGAAATTTTTGATTGTCATTCTGCTGAATGAATAAAAGTGCATGGAGCACTTGCAACAAACACAGTATCTCCCTGATCTGAAGAAAGGGAGGGGAAAATGGACAAAAGCATTTTCTTTGGGTGACTGCAAAGGTACAGAAAATATTTTGCTTCCCTATAACCATATTTGATTTTACTAGGAACTATATACATATTAAAGCACTGGAACAGATTGCCCAGAGGGGCTGTGGATTCTCCCTCACTGGAGATATTCAAGAGCCATCTGCACACAATCCTGTGCCATGTGCTCTAGGATGACCCTGCTTGAGCAGGGAGGCTGGACAGATGACCCACTGTGATCCCTTCCAACCTGGCCCTTTCTGTGTCCCTGTGAGTGTAGAGAGCTCCCAGCAGCTGTCAGGAGATGCTTAGTTTGAAATTAGGAGACAGCAGTGGATTAAATATAGGATGCTCCCTTCAAAGTGTTGAACCCTCATTGTCTTATTTAGGGAGTATGTATAAATGGGATCTTGCATAAGTATAGTAAATTCATTTAAGAAAATAATCTGAGGGGAAAAGAAATGTCTCGTAATTAATTCAGACATGCCCCTTCTAGAAGAACTAGCTCCAGGAGCTTGGGCAATGCACTGCACAGCATCACTGTGAGCGTGACTAACAGCACCATGAGTGATTTTTGTCTTTAACACTTGCTTTCTTCTGTTATTTTTTAATTTTGGACCAAAAAAAATGACTCTTAAAGAATTTCAGAGGCTGAATTCTGTATTTCAGGTATGGGTTTGTCAGCAAAATTATTATCTTTATCAGAGCATGAGAACAAAAGCCCAGAGTGGGCCAAGGAGGGAAGGACACAGCAGCTGTAAAAAGGGAAAATTTCTTTCTGCTGGAGGAGGAAGCCTGGCACTTGCCTAGAAAGGCAGGTGTAGGTTGGGCAGCCTACACAAAGCAGGCTGCAGTACTGCAAAAGAGGCAGTGCTGTTCCTTTGCTCACCATCCAAACTGTTTGTTATCAGGCAGCTAAATACATTCCTTTTCCTGCTACTGTTCTCGAGATGAAAGGCGGGAGCTGCGCTGGGAGATTCCCCCATGGCTGTGGGGGGTGCGGGGCGGGGAGCCGGCGTGATTGGAACCTGCGCCTGTGCTCCAGCTTGGGATGCTGATCCAGCACGGGAATTTTGGCTGTAATGAAAAGAGCAGACTTTCAGTTTGGCAAATTGCTTGCTGAGGAGTCCTGGGGGTGGCACTGCCATCCTTTAAATATTAAACAGCCTTGGTTTCTAGGTGACACGACATGATCACACCTCTTAAATCTGGCCCACAAAGTTGTGGCTCAATCTGCCCTGATGGCCACGAGGGACAGCAAAGACAGGAGGAGACAAGGGCTGCCCGAGGAGGTGACATGACACTTTAAAGCGCTTTGATTTTTCGCAAACTGCAAACTATGCTTTTCTCAACAATGTATTTCTAAAGAGTCTGAAATTACCATAATTTGTTTTGTACTGCAAAAAAAGCCCTGGGCTTCTTTCCTGACTATCATTTTCCTTCATTATTAAACAATAATTATGCCACTGTATCCAGATGTCTAAAAAGTAGCCAAACAGGTTTTCATTTTACTTAGTAGTATAGCCAGGATAAAAGAAGAAGGGAATTAAGCCCACTTGCCATGATCTGCTGGAGTCCGGTGAGAGGATCCTTCCCAAGATCCTAAGGTAATGAAAAGCCAGATTTTATCAACTACTGGAATAATGATTTCATGGTGGGCTTCATAAAATTATTGTATTTTTAGACAGAATTGTCCAGAAGTGCAGGCTCACATTAACACACCCAGTCTTGGATGATCCTTAAGCAAACCCAGAATAACCTTCCTCAGAAATGTGTCTTCTACTCCCAGGGGTTGAAAAAAAGAAGGCTACAGGTCAAGGCCTGTGGAGAAGTTCAAGTGGATAATAAAGAAGTGGATGAGTCCACATAGCACAGTCTGTGAACTACAGTTTTTAAAAGCCTGAAAAGCAGAACTGTTTTTTGCTAAAGCATAGCTCTGTGGACCTAATCCTGCAGACAGGAGATCCTTCAACAGCTGTATGATGTTGTAGACACTGAATTTCCCAGAATATTCTAATACCCAGAATATTAGAAACTTTAAAATATGTAACATGGAAAATCTCTATTTTAAACATCCAGTTTCTGCCCATGTCCAGAGTGGTTACTTTTTTATGAGGTGAATTGCTTGCTTTAAATAAAAACTGTAAGACTGCAGAATAACTCTGCAAACAGAATTATACAAAATTGGGTTACATTCATATTTGCTTGGTCATGACAGATATGACATTTTTATGTAAAATGAACCATAATCTGATCTATATTTGGGGGGAAAAGTTATTCCTAAAATTCTGATACTTGTCCAGAAATCAACATGGAAACAAACACTGCGAAACCCTATTATTTCCAGCTGAATAAAAATCCGTTGTGAAAATAAAGCATTCTAATTCAATTATTCTTCACATAACATGTCTGTCTCCAAGTTGTGTCACACACACTTTTCAAAATCATAGGCAAGTTGAAAAACTTTTCATGGAAAAGTCTGCATTGCAACAGGAAGAATTCTCTGTGCGTGTGTGTGTGTGTGTTACAGCTTTGGGATCTTGTAATTTGTTTTTTCTCACTTGGAGGACAAGTCTTTCAGGTAAAAACAGGAATAAGAACTGCAGCCTCAGTAGTTCATAAATAGGACTTTAGTAAAGGTTTATGGTATATTAAAGAGAGGAAGTATTACATGAGATTCAAATTTCACATTAAAATTATCCTGTAATATGCAATTTTTCATTCTATTTTAGATGAGAGTTTGCTTGGGTTTTGTACAAATTGAGCAATATATTTAGAAAATTATCCTAATTTCCTAATCCTGCTCAAACCGACCCAAAGGCAGGATCCACACCACTGTGCCTGCTTCTTTCCCTGTGCAGCAATAATCACTTGCTGGACACTCTTCCAAAAACCACAGTAGCTGTACCATGTCACTCTCAAATGCAGCCACATGTTGTGAAGATATGAGGGAAGGGTCAGCCCCACTGCCAGAAAAGGGGATTGTGGAATAACTGATTTGTCTGAGCCATAAGTGATGAGCAGGGCACTCATCCCAGGTGGGATTTGACGGCTCTTCATTCTCCATTGTATTTAATAGGATGCTACTGGGCTGCACTTGGTCTGGTGGGGTCACATACTATTTGCTTTCCCTCTCTGCAAGGTCTCTGGGGTCTCCCCTTGGCTGTATCCACACACAGAGACCTGACCTGACAGAAGCACCTTGTCTGCTCATGGAGCGTGGGGGTGGCAAATCATCACATGCTTTTTTAGGGGACTGTCAGGGAGAAGCCTGAGTGGGTGTTGAATTTCACTGTTTCACAGTACAACAAACTCCTTCTGGGAAGAGAGTGAGCGGTTCGTGCTTGCACTCTTGGATCCCCCTGGCCTTGACATCAGTCCAAGTCTTATGTTATGTTCCTCCACAATATGCTGTTGGATGTATGAAGCTGTATCGTTAAATAGGTCACTTTGTCTCTCTTCATTATAATCTTCATTTTATCATTCTACCCACATTATGTGCTTTGGTGTTTATTGGGCTTGAAGTCAGATGTAAATGGTAACGTATGGGTGCGTCCTGCCCTTGATGTGAGTGAATGTGAAATGCAGCTAATGGCTTTTGAGGGCCTGCCCCCAAAATATTTGGCACTAAGACATGTTCAGTACAAACGGGAGCTGACACTGATTGACAGTGCCAGTTTCCTCATGCCTAGCCATTCCCTGCTTTACACAGGGGATGGAAGAAAATGCATCACATCTCCGTAAGAAAGGCATTTTGCCTTCTGCTGCAAGAGTTGGAGGCCATTTGCCTGGGGACAGCATTGGGTTAGGGGGTTTACTTTCAAGTGACAAAATGTAGGGTTGGACTCAATGCAAGAAAATGTCCCTGTTAACTACTGTGTGGTGTACCAAACAGCCTGCTGTTGCAATAAAGTATTTATAACTAATCATTTTGTTAAATGAAACATGTACTCTATGACACCTTGTATAATTAACAAGCCATGTTCCAGCTAATTTTGCACATGATGTTTCACAGTTTCTTACCAGGTACTACGAGGATACATAATAAGTGCCTACAAATAATCACCCATATTAAGATGTAGTGTTGCGAACAGAAGCAATTAAGCTCCTGGGAAGATTAGTGTTACTTGTTTGTAAACAAGTATTAGGGTAGGACCTTTGCCAAACAAAAGATTGGGTTAGTGGGATGACAAAGCAATAAACCTCACAATGCGTGAACACGTTATTGCCGAGCTACACTCATGGAGTAATAAGGCTGTTTTAGCAGAGACTTTAATGAAGCTGGATATTGCTGACAAATAGAGTTTAAAGATACCGGTATGGTTAAGCTGTATTTAATGATGCATTAGATGTCCTGAGTGCTGGGATTAGCACTGAAATAATGGCTCATGATCTCAGTTAGGCATTCTCAGTGGACTTTGGTCACATGAACATATTCATCACATTCAACATTTAATGCTGAGTTGTCTAATTTGCAGATTAAGGATTAAAGTAAGAGTCTTCAGGGGTTTGTGCTGAAAAGGAACCTCAAACACCTGTCATTCATGTTGTCCTCAACAAGTCAGAGGTTGTAGATGCAAGGAACTCTGAGATACTCATTCTGATCAAACCAGAGAGAGAGATGGTGCAGAGATCACTGACTTGACCACAGCAATGCAGAGAGCTAAGTCATCTCCTAAATCTTCCTTGCTGCAAGCAAGGGACAGCCACTGTGACTATTTTCCATGGCTGTCTGTCAGGACAAACCTAGTCAGGATGGGATTGCTCACTGTGCTTCATCTTGTAGTCATAAGCTAGAGCAGGCTCAAAACAACTAAAACTCAATGTTTTCATATTGCAGATGTGTTCCGAGGAGACAGCTCCAAATGCTTATTGAAGCATCTTCTGAGGAAGAATTATCCCTTGATTAGAGCCATCAAAATAGGGTGTCTTGCTCCTGTTACTCCTGCCTGGTAGAACAAGCCAGGTGTACAGCACTCAGGTTGAGCAAAGGGGGAAGAAGCCTGGTCTGCTGAACCTGTGCAAGCCTCCCTCCATCAGTGCCTCCCAGCACAAACACCAGCACTCCCTGGGGAGGGATGGAGTGGGAAATACCCCCTGATACACACAGATACCATTCATCTCTCCCGAGCTGCTGCATGCTGGCCTGGCTGGCCCATGCACCGTCCACGGCAGGGGGACAAGGCACCTCACACCAGGGGGACATCACTGCCACCTGGGTCAAGGCAAGGGAGAGCTGGGGACTCCACATGCTCACTGCCAGAGATGTGCCACGGTCTTGGGCCCCAGCACTGCAGGACTAGACCTTCCTGTGAATTAACCAGAAATGTGGCATTTTCTGTCTTGCTCTGAATGAAAAAGGCTGAGGCTGGCTCTGTTGGTTATTTGGAAACTGGCAATTCTGACATATACTTTACTTTTATTGATGCTCTGGGTTCAATTTTTGCAAATTGCTGAGAAGTTTTGCCAAGCCAGTGTGTGTCTTCAGCTCTCACTGGCTTAATCGCCGGTCCTCTGGTAACCAACATCTACAATGAGAATTAACCATCTGTGAAATTCTACCCTGCTCTATTTGTGTCAAATCCCCACATCCTTATTTGAGATCAGGGACTGAGGGGGCAAAACAAGGCTGCATACATGATTTTCTTGTAAAACATTTCCTGCCTGTTTCTTTTCTTAAAGATTGTGTCAATATTTGGCTCACATCCTCTGCAGAGGTAAGCATTTTTGTTTCAAATGCAATGCAAAGCCTGGTGAAAAGTTAAGGCCTTTAACAATGCTCAGTTTGAATGCTGACAAATATTATTATGAATTTTCACCTCATTTAACTTTTTTCTCTTTGTCCTATGTTACCTTGATCTGTCTGCAGGACAAGTGATGTTCCCTGGGCAGTCTTGCTCTGGTTAGGCATACCCATCCTGACTGGGTTTTTTGATATTAAAGGATCAGTTTCTTTGAGTCTGCCCTAAAACTGGAGGCAGAGGAGCTGAAGAGACATGCAAAGGGATGAAAAATTCCTGGTTTTCTCTTTCATGCTGAAGCCAGCAGATGGTGCTTACTGCCTTTGCACATTTCTTGGAGAAACCCTACATTATCCGTTAGTTTATGGTATTTACCAGGGAACAGCAATAAGGCTCACAGCTACTTGTCACTTTTCAGAGAGATGAAGGATTGGGTTCTGAAAGCAAAACACATCCCACAATGTTGAGAGCTTTAGAATTTCAGCTCCCTACGATTTTGGATGCTTTCATGAACTGTTTTCTCAAAATGATGCTTTGCTGCTATCACAATAATTGGTGTGGTTTGTGTTGTTGTTGGGCTTTTTCTCTTTAAAATTGGAAAGAGTGAGGAAGAGAGCAAGTCATACCATCTCCTGGGATGGGTTTTGAACTAGAGCTTACAGAAGCAGGCTGTAAAGGACAGGTTATGCCTCTGGTATGGGGATGCTGAGGCCCAGGGGAGCCAGTTCAAGCTTGGATGATTTGCAGGGAATATTGAGCAGCATGTGCTTCCAGGAGGGGTGTTCTGAGACCTCTTCAGCCCAGAGAAAAAGGGCATTAAGCTCTCAGAGAAGCATCTTCCCAACCCATTCCCAAGCACTGGTAAAGAAGCACTATCTGTCCTCACTGATGAGACTAGAAACCTGTTGGGCTCCCATGTGTGCTCTGGGAGACTTTTATATCCTGAATATTTTCCCAGAACAGCTACAGCTGTTGTCGCTCCCAGTGTGCCTTACATCTGCTGAAAGGTGCAGACAGGTTGAGTTACATGGTTTAAAAAAAATGTAAATCAGAGGTGCTTTGTCATGGCGTGATGGACAATGTGAGCACCAGTGCTGAAGATAAAAGGCTCATTTACACATTCACATCCATTTCTTCTGTGGAAAAAGCTTAGCTTGTTTTGTTTTTTTAATCTACCTTTGTATTTCACCTATGTATTTCCTATCTACAGACACAAAAAAGCCCCAGGAACTTACCTGGCAGCCTGCACCTTCCTTTGAGCATCTTTTATTCAATATTAATCTCATTCTCTTCCTTGTAGCTGAATCATTACATCTGCACTAAAGCAGTAATTTCTATTTCCAGCCACAAATCAACAGCATTAGTAATAAGGAACAACTTTGCTTATCTTTCAAAACAGTAGGAATTTCTTTCAAGATAATGTGTGTCCAAGCAGCTTTCTCTGCTTCCAGCCCCAGCACAGTGTCTGTCAGTTCTATCTGCATTTCTAGGAGCAGCCTCAGGTTTAAACTTTTCATTTGATGATGGAAGCTGAAGAAGTATTCTCTTTTTTATTTTTTTTTTTCTTTATGGATTATGTGTTGTACAAGCACAGCTAGGTTTTCCACATGGGAAGGCAATTTCCAAACCCATCAAAGCTTATTAGAAAAGCCAGCAACCTGGCAGCTGGGCTGGACTAATTTCCTGACCACTTTTACCAGATTTGGCAGCTAACCCAGGAGGGTGAGGGCTTCAGGGAAGCTGTGCTGCTCAGTGCTCTATTCTTTCTCTGGTTTTCTCCAAATGACTTTTTCCCCCCATCTGCATGTTTACACTGGAAACTTGGTGAAATTACAGAAATATTGGTGTTTTCCTGATACTGACAGCTAGTTCTTTTTACCTCGCTGGAAATAATAAAGATAAAAGATGTAAATCTCTGATGATTAATATCTTTATGCTTTGACCAAACGTGGGTAGTGTGAACCAAGGATTTTCTAAATAATACAGGAGAAGAGTATGGCTAGGGTTGGGCAGAGGAACCAGGCAGGGTCTGGCCCATTGTGAATCCTTATAGAGGAATTGATGGATTTCAAATACCCGGAACTGATATCCATGGTATTAACAAAAACAAACATTAGGGATAACTTCAGTTTTCATCTGTGTCCAGGAGTGCTGAGCACCTGCCCATTAATCTAACATTCTATCAGTGTCATAAAAAATGGATATTGGAAGCAAATGATAAGTGCTTACTGAGGTATTATAAAGCTACTATTCAATTTTTGGTTTGTGTCATGTGCAGGCTGACCCACCTTGGTCCTTAAATAACCAATCTATAAGAAAAAGACTTGCATATTCAGATTTTTTTCTGTCCTACTCCTGGGAGAAGGTGTTGTTAGCGAAGACAAAATGTGCTCAGCAACTCTGTGGCCCCATTTCAGCAAAGCACAGGCAGCTACTGAGCACTGAGCTCAACAGGAGATGTGCAAATGGGCTTCCTTGCTTTGATGGACTGAAGACATAGGAAGGTCTCTCAAACTTTCTTTGCCCCCAAAGAAATCAATTGCAGAGTTCTTATTGATTTCAATGAGAAAAAAACTCCACTATTTCAAGAGTAAGTAAATAAATTTATTTCACAGATATAGAGGTCAGTGCTCACAGAGCCTCGCAATATGAAGCACTGAGCACCTCTAGCATCACAGTGAGCTCTGTGCTGCCTTGCTGTGGTGTTCTTTATCACTCAGCCCAGACCTTCCCCCACGCAGGCTGTCTTCATCTGCCCACAGGAACAAAATGAGAGGAATCACGTCTCCTCCAGGTCACCTTGGGTTTCCATAGTGACTATTTGAATGTGATTGTCTTATCAATCAGAACCTTCTTTACTCTCATAAGCAACTATAAAATCTCCTCTGGTTTCTATAGCAACCATCTTTAAACCCATGTATTTATTTTCTCTAGGTTTATCTGAATTGTGGGAAATAGTGCAAATTAACTCCTGGTGCAATATTTCTTTTTTTTTTTTTCCTTAAGCTATCCTTTACTGTCATCCAGAACAACAGTTATGATGAGGCTTCTGTCCTTATGTTCCAGTTACCTAGAGACCCTCTTTGCTGACTAACCATATGAGCAACGCCTCTTAAAAATCCTGATTTTCATGAGGCATGTGGAAAACCCAAAATCTCTGGAGTATAGTCTTTCCCTTCCCAATTCAGACCCCTATGTCATTCCATCCCCATGCACTTGGCAGAAAAAAGTGGTGCTGTTTTGATACCCCAAATCACTTCTCATAATAACATGCAGGAATAGCACCTGCCCTTCCATAAGCTCAAAGCAAAGTACAGTTGTTACTTAACAGCAGCACTGTGAGTTACTCAAATATTATTGTAGGTGCACGAGGTTAATGGTGCATTTGCACTCCTAAACCAATAAAGGTCAAGAAGTTTATGGGTTTGTTTGAACCTAAATGTGGTAACTGGAGGCAAGGCTGATACCACATTGTCCGTGGTTTCATTTCACCAGACAGCAGGCAGACATAAAGTTTTCTGCAAAGCTGATGCTGGCACAATCACAACTACATTTTTACTTCATGATTTGACCATGAACACTCATTGCTTTCAGTCTCAAAGTTCATCTTCCTGATGCCAAGGTTTAACTTGGCAGGAAGAAAAGTGCCAGACAGCCACTCACATGTTCCCCCTCCACTACCCCTCCAGTGGGATAGGGGTGAGAAAACAAAGTAAAATTTGTGGATTGAGATAAAGACAGTTTAATAGACCAGAAAAGGAAGGGATAATAATAATAATGATAATGATGATGATGATGATGATGATAATAATAATAATAATAATATACAAAACAAGAGATGAACAACACACTTGCTCACCACCCACAAGAGTGTGCCTAATTCAAGGCTATGAAGTTATTAATAGATAATTATTCTGCTCTGTGGCAGTGTTTTCTGGAATCCTCTTAGTAGCAGCAAGTTGCAGACATACAATATCTACCTCTGTGCAACTGCCAGGTTACAGGGGAAAAGAGGCCCTCAGCTCCATCTGTGGTGCTGCTTTCTAGCTATCCTGGACTTTTCTTTCTCCTCTTTCTCTGTAGTAGGAAAACAATTTTGGTATTGGCACGAGATGAGAGAATTGTTTGTTTTTCTCTTAATTTCTAAGTTTTCCTCTAGAAATGTTTGGTCCCTACAGTGTCTCCATCTGCTCCCCCTTGCCCAGAGCTGCCAGGGTGCTGGCACAAACCAAGTTTGTGCCTGTTCTGCATGTGCAGAGACACCAGCAAAGCTGCAGTCAGTCCACCTTTCTTCTTGGGAAAACAGGCACTAACAAAATTTAAGAAGTTCAAGGAAAGGTGAAAAAAGAGCCAGGAAGCTGGGGTTGTGGTCACATACTAGGGAAAAGCAAGAGAATTTTGTGCCAGCTGATGGGAAATTCAGTAACTGAAATCCTATGGGTATGAGAGGAGGAATACATAGAGATAATAAAAAGGAGAGGAGTTAACTACTTCTAAAATTAAAAGGGGAATATGTAGTGACTCAGGATCACATTGCTGAATTCATAAAAGGTGGCTGGTACTGCAAGGGCTTGGGCCCCTGCAGCTGCCTGGCTGTGCTCAGGGAGGCTTCCAGGCTTTTCCAGGGTGCACCATTGTTGGTCCTCACGTTAGGTGAAGGAGAGGAAGGGGAGGTGGGAAGCCTTGAGGCTGGCTATGAGAGCTCCAAGGAGAGCTGCAGAGACCAGTCCATATTCAGAACCCCGAGGAAGTAAAAGCATTTGGGGTCAGTAAGGATTATGACTTGCTTGTGACAGGAGGAAGGGACTGGGCTGTGCCTGACTCGCCAGGCCAGGGGCTGTGATGTGCCAGCACAGAGCTGGGTGCAGAGCTGGGGTGTCCTGGCTGCCAGTGCAGGGAGGGAGACACTGGTGTCTTTGCTGACTGTGAGCTCAGGACCATGGCTCTGCTGCGCTGCTTCAGCTATGGCCAGACACCCCCGGGCACAGCACGGCGGCTCACTGCTCTCAATATGGCAGCTCCTTTGCTCATACAAACCCCAGAGTATGATCACTTCTATAAAGAAATGTTTTGCAGAAACACAAACTCTTTTCAGTGGGAGCTTGCCTGGAGCTGATCTTCATCCCTGAACTTTCAATTCCACAGCAGTTTTTTTCCTTCCACACAGATACCTCCCAGGTGCATAGGGCTTTCGGCTCTGTGCAGGGTCCTGCAGCACTGCTGTATTGCTACCAAGGCTCATGCAAACCTGGCTGCAAATCTGCTGGGTCCCAGTCAGAGTGGGGATGCCAGGAGCCCAGGTGACTTCCGTTTTGCAGGGGAGATGGCTGCAGGCAGAGATGGGGTTCAAGGAAGCCACTGAGCAATACTAACCAGCAGGAAGAACTGCTTTCTTCAGGCAAACACTTGCAGTAAGTCTGCCTTCCTTCACTGAAGGGTTGCTACTGCTGGCTAAACCTTCCTGAGGAAACTCTCACAACTTCACTCTCTAAAACACAAGTGTTAAGAGACTTGGGACCATTACATTTGACTTGGCATAGTAAGAAACTCACAGGTTTATATAAGAACTGCTTAACATGAAGCTGTTCTGATCTAAACTTCAGCCAATGTGCAGACACACTCAGAAGCCATACAGCACCCATCTTTTAACTTCACACATCTGAAAATGCTAAAATCATAGAATCATAGAATGATTGTATAAAATATTGTATATGTCCACTGCTGAGGTCTGTAAAGCTACTGATACAATAACCTGTTTCTTTCTATGTGTATTTCCTGGAATTCTCTAATATCTGAATGTGTAACTCATATATAATCTGTGAAAAATAAGCACATTGCTGGCAGTAGATGAGCATTTACATATCTGAAGTCAAATACTCAGGAACTGGGAGATGCCAGAGCTGAAGCTATCACTGCAGTTGTACCTTGTAAACGCTCCAAAGAACAGAGTATTTCTTGCTCCACTTCCCACCTCCCTCCCCAGGCAGGCTGAGCTTTTCTTCTTTCTCCTTTCCCTGTGGACTTGGGTTGTTGAGGACCAGAGCTGATGGTTTTCAGCTGGTGCAAGAACAAGCAGGGAGGAGCTCTGTGCTTGTTTTTATGTACCTGGCATGCAACCCCTTTGTGTTATTGTGCATATATTTGCTCTTCTCTTCTTAAAAGTGAGGAAAGGGGCAGCTGGGGAGAAGGGGTGAGAGAGGGTGTTTTGCATTGTGGTTTTTCCCTGAAGCCTGTGGTTGGGCTGGTGTGAGGCCTGTGAGAGAACAACTTAGAAATGACAGCAGGAGTGCCATGTCACGGGCAGATAAGAAGCACACTGCTTGCAAGGACGAAAAGCCTCATTGCCCTTATCTCAGTTTTCAGAGCCACAGAAGCTCTGTGTCTTTCCTTCTCCTGTTTGCTTAATGTATCGGGAAACTGATGCCAAGCAGCTACACATGTTCGTGTCTTCCCTGGGGCATGTACAGCATGGCCTGCAGTCTCTCCCTCCCTCCCTCCCTCTCTTCTTCCCTCGCTTCCTCCCTAGGGAGCGTGGGGAGCACAGGCTGTGCTTATTTAACACCCCACTCTCTATGCAGTATGTAGCTGCACATCCCAGGCATCTTCTCAGCAGCTGCCCCCAGGAACATGATTTGGTTATTTATGCTGCTCCCACTCCCGTCGTGCTGTGTGGGTCCAGAGCCTGCGGTGGGTTTTCCCTTGGGTGAATGACTCAAGTGGCAATAAGACCCAGCAGCTGTGCTGGATACTGCCACAGCAGTTTCCACTAGATTAGCCCTGGAGGACTGCCAGTAAGATAGAGGTTCTGGCATGCTGCTCACTGGGCTTTCACATCCCTGCAAAGTGGCATAAGTCCCTTGCCCTGAGATCACTTGACTTCCAGCCTTCCTCTGAAGCATCTGAGCAGCTCCCACAAAACACAAGCAGCTTCTGTAACAGAGACTGTGGGAAATCACTGGATATAGAGTTAAAAAATGACTAGCAACACCATTGTCTCCATCCTTCATTGGAAGAGGGTGGGATGTGCTCTGAGCACAGCCACAGAGCAAGTCTTGCAAATTATGTGGTGGTTGTCCTCTACTGTGGCACCTACCAGTGTCCAGGGAGATGCAGCCTGGGCCTGGGCATCTGCCCACCCAGCAGTGGCTGCTTAAATGCAACCTCTAGACACACAGATCCAAGTTCCTGTAAAAGGAATTTAAGTAGCAAAGCCCACCCAAACTCCCCCTCTGGCCAGCATTGTAGTATTGGTCAGACATCAGAGATCTGAGCAAAGGTGACATAAGGACATGCCTTTTCCATGATGTTCAGTGGAAAAGAAAGCCACAGCATGAAAGTGGGGACAAGGGGTGAGAATTTAAGCAGAACCTTTGAGCTACTATTCAAAGTCAAAACTTTCTTTGAATTTTCTTTAAATTTTATTTAAAGACATCTGAAGTGTGGGATTTTGAAATAAAAAAGCAGTTATTTGAGCTCCCTGATGCTCACAAAGAGGCAGCAGTCACCTGTTTGACTTGATAGCAGTGGGTGAAGATGTATTATTTTTTAAAAATATTGGTTACACCCCTGTAGGCACTACTGCTGGTGCCTGCAGCAGAGAGGCTGTGTTTAAGTCCTGTGCTAGGCTGGCTGCAGGAGGCAGAGATGGATGCCTGAAGAGAAGGGGTTACAACAACAGGCACCCTCTGAGTGCTCTGAAGAGGGGCAAGCAGTTTGCAAATTTCTGGAAAACTCAAAAACATTCAAAGGACATATATGAGAGTGGATTGGGCTTTTTTTTTCTTGCAGAAGGAAAGTGTGGTGAGATCTCTGGCTGCACCTATGAAGAGGTGAATAGGAGCAAGTAAAGTTTTTCCTGACATTGTGTAAGTCTTGTCCCAGGGTCAGATGCATCTGGTGGGAGTTTATACTGCAAGTAGCTCTGCTTTTCCGTGGGAGGTTCCTCCCCTGAGACATTCCTGAGGGATTAGTCAGATCTGTATGCCTCAGAAAGAAATGTGTACTCCAGCTTCTGGAAAGAAAAGAAAAGAAAAAAGCCCAAGCAGAGCTGTAGTGCAAGGGGAGGGAGCTGCCCAGCCTGGCCGAGCAGGCTCAGGCTGTCCGTGGCTGGCTCTGCCCAGCCACAGAGTGTGTGCAAGTCAGACAGAACTCAAAAAAAAAAAAAGTTATCTGCGTTGTACAACTTAAAACAAAACTGGGGCTCGAAGATGGGGATGAAGGTTGGGAAGTAAGTTTGCAGAAGATACTAAGTTGGGCAGGAGTGTTGATCAGCTGGAGCACAGGAAGGCTCTACAGAGGGATCTGGACAGGCTGGACAGACAGGCTGAGGACAACTGTGTGAGGTTCAATAAGATGAAGAGCTTGGTCTTGCACTTGGGTCACAACAACCCCAGGCAGTGCCACAGGCTGAGGGCAGAGTGGCTGGGAAGCTGCCCAGCTGGGGGTCCTGGTCAACAGCTGACCCAGAGTGTGTCCAGGTGGCCAAGAAGCCAATGGCATCCTGACCTGTATCAGCATTAGTGTGGCCAGCAGGGCATGGGTGGTCCCCCTACATCTGGCATGTGTGGGTCCATACCTTGATTCTTGGGTTCAGTTCTGGGTCCCTCACTCCAAGAAGGACACTGAGGAGCTGGAGTGTGTCCAGAGGAGGGCAACGGAGTTGGTGAAGGGTCTGGAGCACAAGGCTTGCGGGGACCTTCTGAGGAAGCTGCAGTTATTTAGCCTGGGGAAAAGAAGGCTCAAGGAGGACATTATGACTCTCTACAACTGCCTGAAAGGAGGCTGTAGCCAGGTGGGGGCCAGTCTCTTCTCCCAGGTAACAAGTGACAGGACAAGAGGAAATGGCCTCAAATTGCACATGGGGACTTCTAGATTGGATATCAGGAAAAAAATCTTCACTGAAAGAGCAGTCAGGGATTGAAACAAGCTGCCCAGGGAAGTGGCGTAACCACCATCCCTGGAAGTGTTCCAAAACCGGGTAGATGTGGCATATGGGGACATGGTTGTGGTGAGCACAGTGTTGCTGGGCTGACAGCTGGATTCAACAATCTTAGAGGTTTCTTCAAACCTTAACATTTCTATGCTTCTATAAGTTTAAGTGCAAAGTTTGTGCTACTTTTCAAAATCCAAACCTTATTTGTCTCTTTTTTCTGTTTTCCTTTAAAGACAGCTGAACTGGTGTTATTTAATCTTGCATAGTACACAAACAAGAACTTACTGTGCTAAGCAGAGGTCCAAGTGCATCAATAAAAAGTTTTCATGCTTTTCTCTGCTTCCATCCAGCCCCATGTCTACAAAGGAGATATCCTCTCTGATAGCCACTGTTCGCCAACTCTTTTTGCCCCACCTGGTCATAGAAGTGACACTGTGGTTTGGATTTGACTTCCAGCTGCAATGGCCATGGACTTTACACTCCTCTTCCCACTGACTGTGCTGGTGGAAAAGGCAAGTGCTGCTTGGGAAAACAATAAATATCACCCAGCTTCCAAAAATCCTTGCAAAACAAACATCAGAAAAGTATTTAAGATAGATTGAAATGGTTGGTTTTGACTTTCATGGGGATAATTCTGCCACATACTTATCTTACAAACCTAATTTGAAGTGCATTTCTAAAGGAAAAAAAAACTGCCTCTCTTAGAGGCTTGGTGGACTTTGCGATGGTTTTGCCCTGAAGTAAAATCTTAGTAAAAGCCATCATTCAGCAGACTGTTTTGCATTTCAGTGGACTCGGGCTTTCTAGTGTAAAACCTTTCCAGCTTTCTTTGACTAGCCCCATTGAAAGCTGTCAGTGGTAACACCTGATGCCAGCAGTGGCCTTGTGAGGCTGTGAAGGGAGCTCTAAGAAATGCTTATCAATGCATTACCACTGCTTCAGAAAAAGATTTATTACTATACCTTCTGCACAGCAGTGGGGACATCTTGCTGTGTCAACATGATATGCTTTAGTCATTTAACATCATTTGTTAAAGAAAAGTAATTCTGAATTCTGCAAGTCCAGTAATTCTTGAGTTTTTTTCACATTTAAGCAGGCTTGCAGTGGACATACAGGGCTTTTTTCTTCCTTTTGCTTTTCAAGCTGCAGGTACAGCAGCACCCCAGAAATACTTCTACAGGTTTGTATGGCTGAGTTGGGGTCTGGAGCAGTGAATCTCATTTCCAGTGGGCCTCAAGGCAGGAGTTAATATTGGGATGTTGCCCATGCCCCAGCATGGATTACAGCTCTATGCTGTATATGGTGGTTTGGTTTTTTAAAAGACTGTGCTTATGGGTTTCTTGAAAACTGTGAATTGTTTCTCAGTTTGCAGTGATAACTATTCTTCCTTCTCTCTCTGCTTTTAATCTGTGAATATGTAGATGCAGATTATTGATTTTGCAGCAACTTAAAACAAATCCCTTAATTTGGTGACAGTGCAACACACCTATCCTGTGGGGTAAAATCCGCAGGACCTCTGGCCCTGGCATGACAGAGGGATCCAAGAGAGCTCTGATTTTTTCCTGATAACAAAACTTGCTCTAACATTTTTTTAGCTATCTTAAGGCTGAGTTTTTTTTCCTTGAATATGTATATTTTATCAATTCCTTCCTTTCTTTTTAATATATATTAAAGTTTTGAATGAAAATAATAATTTGCTTAGAAGACAAATACCCAGAGAATACTCAAGGGCAATGGCAAGACTGATAAAGGCAGTATGCTAGAGAGCTCTAGTAAATAAACACCTTGCAAGTATGATGATCAGTGGAGGAAGGTTGGGATCACTGTTTCTAAATCTAATCTCATCCCGTGTGATCGCTTTCCAACAGACTCATGTTCTGCCATTACTGAGAAATGGTTTTGCCATCACCATTTGTTCTCCTGCAGGTTTCTTCTATTCGTGGAGCCTGCTTGGCTTCACACCTCTCAGTGTGTGCACACCACACAGAGCCAAGCTTGGCACCGTGTGTGCAGCTCCAGACAAACCACACGTGAAAGAAAGGAGGAAAAGCATGTTCTCTCTGAAAAATTGCTGTTGACATGCATCCAGCCACTCTGTGTCTGATACACTGCATCATGTAGAAGACTGTATCTCCATTAAACAGCCCATGCTGTGTTACCACAGACTGTAAATTGCTGGTTAATCACACAACCAGCCTGGATGTCCATCTCAGTCTGAGCTCAGCTTCTCCATGTGACTGATGGCAATGGATGTGTGCATGCTGACAGCACCAAGTATCACATCCTTGGGAATTCAGAGCAGGAGCCACCACAATGTATGCAATGCAACTTGCTCCAACCTAGATAAACTGTTTGAGGGGTTGTATGTATGTGTGCACCATTGAGCAAACACAGTAAGAGAAAATAAAGATATAAATGAGCAATGTCCTGCCCTGTATAACAATAAACCAAACAAATCAAAATCCCTTCTCCTCCCCCACATTAATCTCTTTTCTCCTCTTGTTCATTCTCACAAATCTGTCCTTGGTATTGCAGTGGCTTGTTTACAGCATGGCAAAGTTTGTCCCTGTGTAGCATTTCAAGTAAAGCAATTTAATGGCCCATTGGCTAAATGCTGACCAACCTACTTTGAATTCAGTGGGAGGTAAGAACCAAGTATAATCTCAGCAAGGATTTTGGCATAGCATCCTGTGACACACATCCTTGCATTTTAGTGGGAGCTATTTACCCATGTGGGGCTGTTTCATGCTCTGCATGAAAACTATTTTAACATTTTGTTGCATTGAAACAGCATTACTGAGGCCCCTACTCAGTTTTCACTTGTCAGGCTTTGTGCTTGGCCCTGCACAAAGTGTGGCCTCTTTGCAATGTCATTCAGTGACACATTCTCTATTGACCTCTATCTGTGTATGACTGGGAATTGTATGGGGTGGTACTGATTCATTCCCTATTTTGCTGTAGATAGGAATCACAGATGAGTGCATGTGAACAGTTATGTTGTAAGTACAGTCTTCCATAGCTCGGTTTGAGCTGGAAGTATCCAAAAGCACACAGGCCTATAGCCAGCTGCTTTTCAATGCCAATGTGGTTAGGTTACTTAACTACCATCCCCCCTGGCAGCACGGGAACCTCAGCTCTGACCCAACAGCAGGCACTGCAAGTCAGTGATGCTGTCACAGGGCTCCTGCTAGGCACCTGTGGATCTCTGTGTTGTTCTGCCTCTGCTTTGATACATCAGAGGTGATGTGCAGAGTCCTGCTGTCCCTGCCTTTGGATGGCACAGCTCATCTCTGGAGTCTGCCTGGAGAACACAGGGGTAAGTAATGCTAAGGGCTAAGCAAGTGGGATACAGCAGGTGTACAGGGAAGGAATACCTGCAGGAAGCCAGTGCAGCCTTTCCTAATCACCCTCCTGCTGGAGCCATGGGTGGGTGAGTCCCCATGGCTTAGATTCATGGACTGCACTCAGTGTTTAGACCTGTACTTTTCTCTTGCCTCTTCTGCTTTAGTCTTCAGCTGTATTTTAAATCACTAGGCCTACAGGTGACAGGATGAGGTTTCTTCATTCCCCAGGGGGTGCCTTTGGGCTTTTTCTATTTTTCCTATGGAACTTATATTTTGAGGAGGAAAAACATGGTCAAAAAATGTGACTTCCTTCAACCAGAAGAACTACAGGTCAGTTTATAAGACACTCCAAAATTTAAAAATGCAGATGTTAAGAGGTTTTATTATGCCTGCTATGCCTTTCTAACAATAACAAAACATGGAAATTTTATGCTTAAGTTCTGTTTTGTTCTATTCAGTTTTGTCTCCTTCACCACTTCTGAAAGTCAGCTGAAAGCTCTCCGAATTAACATTCATTGAAATCAATACCAGTTTGGGGGAATTGATCAAGGTTCATGGAATAAACGAACACATACCTCTTTTTGGAATATTTTGCAAAGAGCTGTCCTGTGGGTTAATGACAGGGAGACACAAAGCATAAATATATGTATAGAACACAAACATTATCTGTACCAGAGCAGTAGACACCCTGACAATCAGATGCTCAGCTGTAACAGCAAAATTAGAAACTCCATTTAAATTTAGTAACTCACCTGCCAGTCCAGACACTTCCTCTGCAATTAGCCAGTATGCCTAATTCACATGAATAAAGGGCCAACCTGATAAATGAGAACTTCATTAGGAATAAAGCAAGTACATTTAGTATTCCAGAAAATTAGCTTATTTGGGCTCCATCATTTGCAACACACACACCCCTGAGGAAAGTAAAACCTATTACAAAATGGGAGCAGGAAAGAATAAAAGGAATATTTCACTGAGGGGGCAAGGTACCTAACCAAGTGTTGAAATGTATGATTTGGACTTCAGTAGTAGCCAGTCTATGTAGTGTTAGTGTATCAAAACATGCTACATCAAACCAGTGTGAAAGAGTCTATACAATAGATAAATTTTAGGATTTTACCTTTTTTACTATTTATTTTTTCCCTATCTTTTTGTGGTTCTAAGCTCTTCTTGGCTTAAAATACTTTAAAATTTCATTTAAAAAATAGTTTCTTTGGCTGTGCATAATCTCACAATTCTTCATTCCACTAAAGCTTTCAGAAAAAGACAATAGCAAAGGACAATACAACAGTTATGACAAGCCTCACATATTTTACATAAATTTTAGTAATCTAAGACTCAGAATTGGACAAAGTGAATTTTAGGCAATCTGATGTGTGTTGTGAGTTTATAAACTACATTTTAAAGAGGATTAACTCACAAGCCTGTTATGTAGGGAAGACAAAAGCAGTTAGGGAATACTTTTAAATGTAACTAAGGTTATTAATGACTCAATAAGGCAATCTGACCAAGTCCTTTTTTAGCATTTCCCACTCACATCACCTTAAACATTTTTAATGGGGCTTTGGAGTTTTTTATATACTTCACACATTTTCTGAATAAGAAATAAATGTTTGTATTTATAAGACTTTTCTATGGTATGTCAAAGGAGTCCCAAGAATCTCAGAATACAGCTTGAGAAAAGCCATGCTTCAAAAATAAAACTGGCCTGTAATCTCTGCCTTGTGGTGCTGCATGTTCTAGTGGTATGTTGCAGCATGAAGAGAACCATCCTGAACCCCCTCACCTCCCTGTCACTGATGCTGAGATCCAAGTGAAACTGGCACATGGGATTTCCACGTGTGTCTAGTAAAAGGTCAATTAGAATGCAAAGTCATTAAACTGGGGCAAGAGGAGAGAAGAAAAAGTTGTGTCACTGGTCTATTCTTGCTTTCCTTCTCTCCCACTCAGGGTAAAGCACAAGCACTGTAAAGATTCAAATAAGCCATTTAATCATAAGGGATTCATCACTTGTCCCATCATTAGCTGGTATGAAATAGGTAACACTGCAGAAATCTGGAAAAAAAAAATCCACTCCAGATTTGTCTGCTCTCAGTGCAGAAATTTATGAAGGCTCATTAGAGGAAAATTAGAGCAGTACCTTCTAGAGAGGTAACTGAATACCAGGCAACCCATCAGGACCAGAAAAGCTTCTTTTTGTAGATTCAAGACTAGTTCTTCTGACAGAATTTTACTTCAAATATCTCTACAAAATGTTCTTCTGATTAAACTAAGCTTTCTCCTATGGAATCTTACTGATTTCACAATGTCAGTCCATATCTTTTATGGTGCTAGAACCATCATTTCCACTTCAGCAATAATATAAGCAAGCAGTAGTCTGTTAATAAAACTGTAACTCTTGATGAAAGCACTTTACTGGTACCTACACAGAAACACTCCTTAACACCGCAAACATGGTTTTGAAGTTGGGTCTGACTTCCTATCCCTTCGCACCAGAAAAAGGAAAGGAAACAATCAAAATATCCCTACTGTTGCTAACAGTAAAGCATTGTGGAATGGAACGGTAGAAGTGAAGAACAGGCCAATCAAAGCAGCCAGTAACAGGATCTGCATTTGGATAATCCAGATCTCAAATGCATTATATATAGTCAAGGTAAGACAATGCAGAAAATTGGGCACTACAGTAGGAAGCTGCACACACTGTTGCATTGTTCAGGGCACAGGGCAGCTTGTGGCTGGGGCCGAGGTGCCCACCCCTGTGGGGGTTCCAGATCACAAAGGTGGGGGATCAGCAATGCTGGGGCCTTGATGTGTTTGTCTTGGCAGGCCCTTTCCAGCACCACTGTGCCTGGAGCTCGAGGTTCTTTAGATCTCTCAACCCTAACCCTATCCTGTCCCTGGCTGTGAGAAGCCTCAAAGAAGGGTGATGCTAAAAACACCAGCTTGAAGAAAAACACCTGCCTTGGATAGAATTATCTGTACCTAGAAAGCAACGGTTCTCTCATCAGTACTTTTTCTTCAGTATCTCCAGGAGCACCAGTTTCTCTTTTGTCCCTTAGTTTGCATTCCAGACAAAATACTGCTGTAGCCACAATAAACCCTTACTAAAAAACCAAACCAAAATAACTTAGCATTTAGTGACCCTGGTCTCTAAGCATCTGGTGCCACATGCTTAAACATGGGATCCGTGTTTCCATGTCTCAGCAGAGTTAATACTCTTTAGAACATACTTCCAAGAAAAATTCTTCCACAACATTTCAGGATTTCCTAGTGTAACTTGATGTTTAACATCCCCCCCCTGCACCAAGTATGTAAACAAAATCTTCTCCAATAGACGATACTGATTTACTTGAGAGAAATTCTTAGTTTTTAAAACCTTCACCAAGGTCTAACCAGAGCCATCAAATGGGCTGAAAATCTCATTATTTCAGTTTAGTCTATAACAAAAAGCAGAGCCTGGCCTAAGTATTCAGCCAGGTTTTAACACCTTACTCTGAGAACCATGGTTAATAATTTCTAAGATACAGGGTTCTGTGTTACAAACACTGTCCTATGCCCTAGCACCTGTGAAGTTTCCAAATTCTTTCAGGTGTGTACAACCCTTGGGCCAAAGAAAAGAAAGCAGAACTTATTAAGGGGCTGAATTATATTCATCTCACTGGCCAGCTGTTTCTGTGCAAAGTGGGAGAGTTTTAAGCATGTTTATGACTCTCCTGCACAGGAACACAAAGCAATGGCCTGTCAAACTGTGAGGAGGGCAACACAGCAGAAGTACTGAAAACAATTAAACTCAAGAGGTCAGGAAATACCAGTAAAATGAACTTTATTTCAAAGCTCATTAAAAAGCTTCACAATAACACTAACAGAATTAGCATTTCCTTCATTTTATGTACCCCACATGAAAAATGTATTGTTTAGCAAGAGATGAAACGTAAGCGTTTCTGCATGCTACTAACACATTTCACCATCTCATTACCTGATAAGTACTTTGGACTGCAACAATCAAAAACCTTAGGACAGAAGGATTTCTTCTGGAAAGTCCTTATGAAGGGGACAGACACTGGCTTTTTCTGACATACCCAATTAGATGTCCAGACAAAAGAAAACTACCTTGGCATCTACAAATGCCTACGAGTGTTTCAATTACAACCTTTGAAAGAGCAGTACATTTCAAAGCAAGGGCTTCTTTTCATCTTTAGTGATGCAAATGGTTAAATACTGCACAGAAGCTTAGTATGAACTCACAATTCCACAGGAATCTGAAAGTTACCAAGGCAATTTTCCTTTTAGGATAGTCATGACCAACACTATTACTATTCTTCCTCCCACAACATAACATATCCCAGACAAGTCTTAAGAAAAAAAATATAAATAGCTTCCAAAACAATGCATTCCCACCCCCATCACATATGACAGCCAAAACATCTTCTGTCATGGGATGAAATAATTTGCTGCAAGTGCAGTGGCTTAGTCCAGGTCCATGTTAATGGTGTTTTGATCACTTGGATGGCATTCACCATTTTGCTGAGGCATTTCAGAATTTTTGTCATCTTCTCCCATGTCTTCAGTTTTATAATCACTCTGTTCACTTAATGGGTTTTCTTCCTTAGGAGAGTCAACTTTTGGTTTTGGTTGTGTCACAACAGGCTCACAGACATTGTTTAACTCCTAAAAGAAATGGAAAACAGGCAGGTAGAATATATACTACAGAGCCACCAGCTCCACTAGTGCAAAAAGTTCTGTGTCCAAAAGACTGTTTGAAATTGGCTTCTGCATTTGTTTCCCTGAGTCCAAAGTGACAAGTACTTATCATACCCTGAAATAATTGGTATACTTTCTGATGTTCTGTGGGCAAAGTTCAACTATTTTGGATTTCACATTATTTCTTTCAATACTATTTTGTCTCTCAGTAAAACACAAAAACAACCTGAGTTTTTAAGGTGGCTAGAAGACAAAACACCAATGAGCTCCACAGACTATAGGCAGTATACTAGAGCCCCTCTGCTTTCTACTTTATCTCCTTCTCTCTGTATTTTCTACCTTTCAAGAACACTAGAGCAGCAAGATGAACCTGGGGGAGACAAGGTATAGATACCAGTCTACTTTTAGCACCAACCTCTAAAGATAGTTTCTTAGAGTACTTACCTGTAGCTTCGCCTTAATTTCACTTGAATGCACAGCTGGATCCTGATCTAAGCTCTTCTTAGCCTGTGCACTCACAGCATTATTCATCCATTCTACTACTTCACTAACACACTTCTCTACTTTCATCATTTCCATCTCATCAATATGGATGTATTTCTCATCCTGCCCAAATACAAATATTTTGCATTAGTTAATAATGTCATGTTAATAATGTAACCAAGTTATGCCAACAAGACTATCTACATTATTTATAGCTTGTAAATCTATTTATTTTGACCATTGGAAAAGAAATTAGCCATGAGGGAGATCCATTACAGAAGGAGATGACAGGAAATACAGATGTCAATATAAAGCTTCCTTTGCCCAAATAAACAAGAAATCCTGTTCACAGAGGGCATAGAAGCTTCACACAAAGGTCATGCAATAAAACTTAACATTCTTAAAAATGCTGATAAAAAAAAAATTCCTCCCATTCTGGAGGGACTACCTGGGCCCAAGGTAGTTTAGACAGTGAGATTCTTCTATACAGTGAAAGGATCAGAGTTTTCAACTTAAGCATTCCTTACAAGCTACAGTTACACAATTAACTGGTATCAGGAGAATGACCTGCCCAGCAACACAACCTATGGATCTGTATTTAGAATTCTTAAATAAAACCAAGTTTTAAATATACTATTTCCAATGATGCTAGTTATTTCAAGAATAACACTACTAATGACTCAATGATAATTTTGTAATCTATAGCTGTGAGGACATAATGGTTTCTGATGCAAATCTCAGACTGAATCAGTTTAAGTGTTGTGAGCTGTCCTATTAAAGTTCTTTAAGTGGAAACCCAAGAAGCAAATTTTCAGACAGGAATGCTTATCAAGAAAGTAATCTACAAATATCAATGAAGAAAAAAATAAAAATGCACAAAGAAAAACCCACAAAAAACCAACCAAGCAACAAAACCCCAAAAACTTAAAAAAAAAAAAAAAGGCAGAAAAAGCAAGCCCCAAACACCCACACATAATAAACTCATGTTTATTACTTTATCTACAAGTAGCTTTTACACTAATGCTTGTCATCATACAGTAATTCTTGTCCCTGAAAGAACTGGAAGAGGAGAATTTCTAAAAGCCAGTCAGATCAGTTTTCAAAAGGTCAAGAATCAGACCACAAGTCTAAACTCTTGTAAGAACATCCTCTTTAGCCTGAAAACATCCAGAGGTATCAAGCAACTGAAGATATGACACACACTGTGTGAGATCTTTTGAGAACGGGGAAAATTTGTGGTATTAAATTTGTGACCTATATAGCAGTAGATAGCAGCTCATCTGAAAGCGAATTTGAAGCCCCTCCAGCCAATGAGCCTCACTGAAGCAGCATGGCTAAAAAAAATAAAAAAAAAGGTACTTCAAGGCCACTTACTTTATTTCTGAATTCCCCAGCTATTGTAGCATAGTACTGGAGCCTGTGTCCCAATTCTTGTAATAGCCTTGGTCGTTCCTCTGCTTCTTGATAGCGCATTTCAATTGGAGTACCTAATTTCTAGAAAAAGCAATTTCTATGTGTTTGTGATTCATTAAACATTCATTAATGTTGTTCAGCACAGTGTTTTGGAAATTCTGGTTTTTGGGAATATTAACAGACCTACCTTCAAATCCTCTAATTTTTCTACATACACCTGCTTTGCTTCATCCTCACCCTCTTCATACAGCCAGCCTTCTGTCTCTGCAAGGAGGGCAGAGAATCCCTGCAGATCCTGTGTGTCAACATAATTCAGCACATCAAACATCAAAATACACACCAATTGTCTATGTCTGTCTTGAAGTAACAGGACAGTGGTAAATATACACATTAATCCTTAGCCTTGTATATAATAGAATTTAATAGACTTTAATTTCTACTGCAGCTTTTGCCTAATTAAGTTACTTAAACTGTGTCAGCTTCTGGACTAAGAAATATACATCTACAACATAGATAGCATTTACAGCCTTTTGTCCTTCATTAGGCCAATGCCTGGGGTGCAGCTCTAATTCATGGGTTTGGTTATGCATAAAGCAATACAGCTTGTCCTCCCAGTCACCAGCTTTAATTGGTAACAAAGCTTCACTCCATTTGTAACAGAACTTATTTTCAGGGATATGTATTTGGTAAACCTAAACCTAATTCTGGGTTAGTCACTGCCATCATTCAAATGAAGTTCTGGTTTTGCAGCTATGTCCAGAGTGGCTTTAAGAAAGTTTAACCAAGCTATACAAAACAGGTATTTGGTATCAGTATTTTCAGAGAAGTTCCTGAAACCATAACTTACCTTTTCACAAACAAACTTTTCATATGGTCCAGACAACTTGTCCCTGAACTCATATACATATTCCTCCACTGCATTCTTTGCATCATTTCTTTCTTTCTCCAGTTTATCTTGCATAATCATCTTTCCCTGTATGCCATGGAAAATATTTTAATTAAAAAAGACTTATGTTCAAACAGCATTCTACACAGCATAGCGCCTGTAAAATCTCCTAGAGGTCTTGGCTCACCTAACTGTTGAAAGACTATCTGAAGAAATGGGTTGCAGCTCTCTGGATTGCAAGAGTTTAAACAAATCTGTGATGTCATTCCATGGAGCAGTGCACTTATACTAATTGTTATAAAGGACACTTCAATCCTTCTGATAAACATTTGTCAGTTATGTGTTAGAAGTCAGACAGTGTATTAGCTCATTGTTAATTGTGCCTACACTCCAGGGGGACAGTACAAGAACAGAGGTTGCCTTGAAAAGCAGGTGAATGGTTAAAAACTGCACACAAGAAAGCAGTCTAAGCCACACTAACTCACCTCTGTTTCAATATACATATTGAGGAGATCTTTTCCTAACTGCCAAACCAAGTTAGCTTCAATGGGTAGTTCCACATTCTTCACTTTTATCTTGGGTTTTTTAGCTTCTGGGGGCTGATCACCTTTCTTCTCATTTGTCTGAGTTAGAAAGAAGAAAAATAAGATAATTTTCCTGACTTCTTTCTGATGAAATATCACTATGACAAAAGATACATTCAGAGGAAGAACAAACAAAGGCTTTTCCATGTTCTTTCAGAATCTTCAAAATACACTCATGAGGCACTTTCCTTTTGGGGATTCCACCTCCTGTCCTAGTCTCCTTACAGTCTGTTTCCCAGACAGAAAGCACTGAGCTACAGCAAGGACACTTCTCAGATATATGGTGTGTTTGCAGATTTTCCAGAAGTGACCATCCATAACGTAGCAGTTCACTAATGATGCTGACAGTGGTTAAGATTTTAACCCAAAGCATTTTTCATCTCATACAGATGAAAAAAATTAAACCACTAGCAATAACATGCAGGCAAATGTTTCCCATCGATTATTTCCTCTTAGGTTTATGAATTCCTGATCCCAACTTCCCTCAGCAGGCCTAATAAGCTTGGCCTTTAACTGCTGTTTAAATTGAAATGTCCGCAACCCAAATAAACTAGTCGTACACTGCAAGAAGACAGGGAAGTGGTAGAGAAAGACTTCTTGCAGGAATCCTTTTGCAAAATCTGTACAAGAGCCATCACAAGATATAGACATTTTTCACAATAGTAAAGATGTGAAAATGGAAAAAGTTCCAAGCACCAAGTTCCTTACTTTTTCTGGACTATGTTACCATTTTAAAAGCCACCATTATATAGCATAACATTTTCAACAGAGTTAAAGGGTCACTCACTTTCTTGACATCTGGGATTTTGTTTTCTTCAGAGGGAGGTTCTGATGAAGGGGGAGACTGTGACGTTTGCTGACCATCAGTTTGTACCTGGGACTGTGTTCCAGCCTCACTGTTCTCTTGCTGGATATTTTTCTGAAATGAAAGCCCAGGCACAAAGGATGTAGAAGGCATGTGCACTTGCATTTAAGTATAGGGCACTTCACTTCTGACGCACATACGGTACAAAGTGCCCTACAAAGCATTCTGTGCACACGCAGAAACACACGCTTCAGCTATGGAGATACAGACTAGGTGCAAGTTCAGAAGGACTTCATGAAAAATGTTACCAGTGCCAGGCTTGCTACATGATACTTGTGTGCGTGTGTGCACATGCTATCACTTTCTCTTAAAGAAAGGGGCTTTTAATTCATTAAGTCTTAACTTGTAAGCTTTTTTCCCCCTCAGAAAACTATTAAAACATCAAGTAGACTACAACAATGTGCATTATTCCCCAGTGTTGCCGTCTCCTTCAATGCTGTAGAAAACAGTTCAGCTTTCCCTTTCACAAAAAGTTTCGGAAAACTTTACTAATACAGCGGATTAAATACAAATCCTTTCAACACAAAGCACATGGATGATTAACAATCCAAATCAAGTTTTCCTGTTTGGAACAGCTGGATAACCATGGCAGTGGTAAACAACCCCACCCTCAAACAACCCACCTGCTGCTATTTGGCACTTTGCACAATAACTGTTTTTTAAATTCACACACTTTCAAGATTGCAAGAATGGGAGACAATTTGTGCTAAGACATTTCCTTACAACTACACACATTTAAAATTAATGTCCTTTTGCTTTCTTAGAAGAAGGTATTTTTCCTCCAGAGTATGTAACTGTAGAACACACTTTCATCGGTAAGGACATTCACACACAAAAGAAGACAACTTACATCACTTAAGTTTTCAATAGGCCTCTGGTCCTGAGATTCCACTTCAGTCTCAACACTGACATCTTCACACTCTTCACTTTTAACTGGCTCTACCATAGATGCAGTGGACACACTGAAAATGCCATGAGTATTGACACGGACTTTCACCTTGACTTTAGACTTCTCTCCGTCTTTCTGGGCTGCCACATTCTGGATAACATACCTACCTAAAACCAAAAGAATGAAAACTCACACAGTGGAATTAAGTAGGTAATATTACAGAGCCAGGAAAACATCTCCCTTTTTCATAAACAAATTGTTTTCTAAATATTTGATGAAGCCTCTGTACTAATCTCATGGTTCCCCAAATTAAATCCATACTACCAGAAAAAAAACCCCAACAAAAACAAAGTCTACTGCTTTTCAGCCAACTTCATCTTACAAATCAAATAATAGGTTCTCCTGACACCAATAATACAGAGTAAATACAAAATTGGTGCGATCTGTGTTACTAGTGGGCTGAAAGAAAACTACAGACAGGCTTAGTCTAATGCCAATGCTAAGTGGCACCTTTTGTAATACAAGTTACTGCCCAAGATAGAAACAATATTTCTAGAAGCTTTCCTTACAGCTTCTAGCATCCATGCAAGTCTGCCATTCCCTTTTATTCTAGGGCAGAATCTAACTGTTCTGTAACTACTGTAATACTTGCAACAACCATTGTGAAAACAATAGATACAAGTTACTTTCAACAGTAAATGAAGAATCAGATTTCACTGACATTAACATTAACATTAACAGCAGACATATTTTTCCTTCTGCATAGATTGCCAAAAGAGTGACCTGGAGACTACAACGCTTACTTAGCTGCAAAGCACAAGTTCCCCAATTTCACAAGCCAAATAGACACATTTGCACACACCATTTCTTCAGCAGCAGATCTAAACCACTAGTATACAAGCTTTTACCTGCCTATTTTACAGGTTAAGGAATGTAATCCTCTGTCCTGTAAATCCAGTAATACTGGAGTTGTGTGACCTGTTCTCCCTTTTGCCAGTCTCATCAGAATTATTAATTCACCCATTAGTCATACCAATAATTCTGTTCTGAGCAAAGAATTAATTGGCAACTAAGTTGAAACAAGTCTGATCTTCTGTTCTTAGCAGTTTTCAGAACAGCAATTAAACAGCTTTTTGTTTTTAAAGCCATATAAATTGAACACTCACAAACCCCATCATCACTCTTCATGGTAAGAGTTAACCACAAAACGTAGTCTAATGTTCCTGTAACTACAAAATACTGTCATAAAACGGCCTGGGTTGGAAGAGACCTTAAAGATCGACTTTCAAACCCCCTGCTGTGGGCTGGAACACCTTTCATTAGACCAGACAGCCCAGGGCCTCATCCAAACTGGCCTTGAATACCTCCAAGACAAGGCATCCACAGCTTCTTTGGGAAACCTGTTCCCCTGCCTCACCACCCTCACAGCAAAGAATTTGTTCCTAATATCTAATCTAAACCTGCTCTCTTGCAGTTTTTAAAGCTATTCCCCCTTGTACTGTCACTACTTGCATGTGTAATAAGTCCCTCTCCATTTTGCTGGTTTTTCAAAGTATATGGTATGGAAACATACAACATTTAATTACATGTTTAGAGCCCAATAACAATTTTTTAATTGGCCTGTCTTTACCATCACAATCTTTTCCTAACTAACCATGTTGTAAGCTCTTTGTAAGTATCAGCACTGTCAAGTTCTGCAATTTGTCAAGTATGAAAGAGCTGCTTAGAAATGTTGCATAGACAAATCAATACTGTAGTCTTGTAGCTGCCACTATTTCAGGCTGCCTTGATTAAAACTTATTCAGCATTATGTCAATCCTAGAAGGCATAGGTAAAAACAATAACTAGATATTCAAGACATGATTTTTTTTATATACAGGAGATATTTTTCAATTATTCCTAGCTTGCTTTAGTGATAAGCAGAAAAGAAGATTAAAAAAGTTACGAAGTTATCTTTTGTAGTGATAACCCCATTTTAGTCCTAGGCATTCATTTCTTTCCCCTCATTTCTTCATTTAGCCAAAGCAACTTTAGAAAAAAGAAAAACTGAAAATACCAATTCAGTTACTTCTGGAATGGGAAACTTCTGAGTCCTTCAGACACAACAACCTGAATATATAGATCATAACCGTACTGTACCACAACATAGTTACTGTTTGATCTCAAATCATTCTATTGGAGACAACATCATTTCCAAGACAACTACTTACCAATTTTTGACTCAGGATATGGGACTCCATTAGGATCAGAATAAAAAGCTTCTAGTTCAAATGGACCTTTCCTATAGAATGTAAGTACCTTAGAGAAAGGTGCCGCATGATTTCTGCTGAAGACCTCATGAACTCTGTAATTAAGGGAAAAGTATCACTTTTAGCAGTGTATTTGAGCTGGAAGGTTTCGATATAGGGTCAAAACTCTTCAGAGCAACATCATGTTTTGACTCATTTACCCATCTAAACAATTCCAGTAAGGATATTTCACTACTGTACTGCAAGGGAAAAGGATTTACTGTTCTCTACTGTAATGAGAAATTGTCCTATTCTACTATTTGAGCTTGGAATAGTGTATATTGAATCATAATTTGCAGCCTTCCTCAGTCTCAAAGGGATAATTATAGCCCTGTTAATTCCTTGCTCATTTACATTCCATGGCCCAGTTGAGAGCCCTGACACCAGATCATTATTCATTCTCCGACATGACAGAAAGACAACCAGTGGTACTTTGTGTTCTAAGGCACGTCTACTCTTATGCCAGCCAGATGCTAATTTCCAGCTAACTTTTGTCTCCTAACTGTGGAAGATCTCACCTAATAACCTAGATGTGAGAAAGTAAGTGCTTTACCTAGAACATGAACACACAAGATGCTCTCACAAGCAACAGAACAATTAGGCCCTGCACCTCCACAGAAAACAGACAAAAAGAAAGGCTGAACTACAAAGAACATGAAGGAAGTATGAGCAGATCCCTCTAGAACTACAATTTTCCACAAGTTGAACTTGGAGCTCTTTACATCTTAGACAGCAATTTCATTTCCCATGGGCATGGCACATATGTCAGTCTTAAGAGTCTGCCACTACAAGAAATTACTCTTACAAATATGTTACATTTTTGCTATGTGTTCTTGCTTCAGTCAGATAAATAGCATCCATATAAGCTCACAGTACTTACATAGTACATAACATTATTATTAAATCAAGAATCTCAGACAGGTGTTGGGAGCACCTTGAGTGAAAGAAAAAAAAGCCAGAAAGCATAGTGGAATCATGACCCAGCCATGGATCTAGTTAATTTTATATTCCTAATCCTGACAACCAGATAAAGGCAATGCAAGGCAAGGTACTAGCTGGTAGCTCATTTACTCACTTTTTAAAAATCTTTATATTTTTACATATGAGGAATTGTAGTTAAAATTGCAACCTCTGTCTTTACAATCTCCCCTGCCAACCATCTCTGGTACATGGGTTTTCTACATCAGAATGCCAGAATCCTAATTTAAATGCAAACAAGAACATCACCCTTGAATTATGAAGGTCAAAAGTTTCATAGAACTGTAGTCTGAGCTACTTACCCTTCAGTGTCCTCTGCTTCTGTGTTCCACAGCAGAGATATTGGAAAAGGTGTAGCATCTGTCACAGAAAATTCTCTCACTTTAAAAGCTGGAGAAAGAATGGCACACTAAAAAACAAAACAAAAACAAAAAAAACACAAAACAAAACAAAAAAAAACTGGCATTAAAGTTGGTTAACTCTTCTACTCCACTAGCCAAGACAGCAAAAAAATCTTTGAAAAAGAGACAACTATGCTGACTTTATCAAGAAGTATTTCAATGGTCAATTTCAATGCAGTATGATAAGAGAACAGAAATCTCATAAGCAAGTGTTTATGCACTGTGTTAGCAGCCTTTGGTAGCTTGGTTACACTCTAAGCAAATACCAGGACTGTAAAAAATGGAAACGCTGCACTGCTTAGTCCTAAAAGAAGTGGTGTTTATCTAAAGGGTCCTGCTTCTTTCCCTAAGCGCAACTGATTTTTGGCTATGGAATGCTGTTAGTGAATTGGGGTAAAGAAACAAGTCAAAGGAAAGAGGCAGAAACAAGACAAGAAGTTGAAGGAGAAAAGGAAGAACACAGAATGAGTGGTTTGCCTGTAAAATATAGTTCACTGACTGGAAACAGTAAAAATGGGAGGGAGACAGAATAAAGCCTGTTGCACATTGATGGCAAGTTGGATACCAGAAAATTTGAACTTGTTCTCCATAGATACTCCTCATACCTTGTTGAGTAAAAATACCTTTCAGCTTGACAACAACTTAAATTTTTTGGCATTAAAGATCCCTAGATCGAGTGCTTCTGAAGAGCCAAATGGACTGCTTACAGCATCACCAATAAAGTACTGCAATGCACTACTTCACCACAGAGGAGTGTTCTGGACTTTTTAAACAGCACAGTCCCATAAAAAGACCTAGTGAACACGTATAGTCCCTTGAGTACTTTAAAATGGACCACTTCAACAATTTTTCATAACTGCTTGACTAATTCTTCATGGATGTGCTACCAAGAAATAGATCTTTTAACTTCATCACGTGTTGCCAGTACTATACCTGTAGAGCACAGCCCCTAGCTATGGCTTCATCTGCATTCAGTGTTGTACTGACATCTTTGCCAAAGAATTTAGCAATCCTCTCTTTGACAGCAGGAATACGGGTTGCTCCTCCCACAATCTCTACAGCATTTACATCTTCCACTTTCAGTTGTGTTTGTTCCATTAATGAAAGCAGAGGCATCTCTATCCTTTGCAGCAGGTCAGCACACAATTCTTCAAATTGTGACCTAAGAAAAAAAAAAAAATGGAATTAACTAAAGAATGCCTGTCCCATAAGAACCTTGGCTGGTATTTGTTTCCAAACTGATGCTGATCAGGTTTGTTAACTACACTGCAAAGAGACTTAAAGCTAAACTCCTGTGAGTAGTGGCAACTGTAGACAAGGCAGTACCCAAACAGCTGCTTACAGATTTTCCTAAGCCACTATCAATGTAGTTAAATAAGATAAAGGTGTTGTTTGGGCAGCTGCTATGTATTTGCCTCTCAGCAGATGTTACAGATAAGGAATCAAAATATTGACACTTCCTTTATAATGAAAAACTCTTGCCTCAAGACTGGAAGAAAAAGAACCCACCACTTTTAGCAGTAGTTACAGAACAAATGAAGTCATGCCTGTGAACATATGCAAGAGACAGGCACAGACTTCATTTACACTTGAATCATAATCAAGTCAACCCCCATAACCACTGTTTCTGCCCTCCATTTCTCTACCAATATCCACAGTATGCTAAGAACAAAAAAAAAAAAAAAAAAAAAAAAAAAAAGGAACGAAGCTTCAATTCTTGCTATCTTAAGAGCAGTATAGCATTTAGGTTACCTAAAGTATGCAGAAGGCCTAAATATGCAGCCAACCCTCTGGTATGTATGTGTCAATCCATGGTTTTATGAACATATCATTCTACAAAAAGAATCCAAGCTTCTTATGCATGCTTTATTGCATTAAAACATTACTCAAGTAGCTGAACATTACATTTCACAGCCTTAGCTATTCTGGCACTACAAAAATGCCACAGCTATTCAGCACTTACATTTAATTTTTGCTCATTAAGTTTCTTTTAAACTAGGAAAGAAACACTTGTTAAAAAAATACAGCCACCAAAGCAAATGCCTGTCTGATACAGAACTCACCTGTTCATTTTTCCAGATACATCAGTATCATTCATGAAACACTCAATATTTAGAGGAATGTCTGTGCTATTTGAACTCATTAATTTCTTCAGTTTCTCACATTCCTGATACAGACGAAGAAGAGCTCGAACTTTGGTTTTTGGATCTAGTTTGTACTTTGATTTTATTTCTGCACAGAAGTAATCTACCAGCTTTCCATCAAAGTTTCTCCCACCAAGGAAAGGGTCAAATGCTGTGCCAAGTACCTGGTTTGAAAGAATACAATTATTAAGTCTCACACTCAATAAAATCAAAGGGAACAGTAGTCTTCCAATATCAGCAAGCCCTTGCTTCAATAAAATGTTGGGGACAGGTCAGCCTATCTTCCAATGCACAACCACATCAGCCAAAAATTACTCTCCGCTTTGACAGAGGAAATAAAACTAAGTAACTAAGTGACAGTCCTAAGTAATGAAAATTTTAATCCATACAAACATTCATTTAGAGAAAACAAACTGTATTATAGCAGTTGCATTATATATATCTTAGATTTATGCACACTGCAAGAAATTTACAGCCTCTCTTTGAAACCATCCTAATGAAATGAAGGACACTGATGAAAACCTTCACCTTTTTACTCATTGCCACTTTCCATGCATTAAATTATTTCAGAATTTAAAAAACAAGACAGATTGGCAGGCTATTTGATTCTAATCACTTATAAACCCTTTTATTTCCACTTAATCTTACTACCTTCAGTTTACTCTTGTTGAATGCGCAGGCTGATACTTGAAATGCAGAATGTCCCATATCAACAAACACAACTATCCGTGGCTTCTCTTCAGGAGCTGGAAGGTCTTGCTTATAAATTCCATAATTCAGAGCCACTGCAAAAGAAGTGTCAGATATTATCTATGCCATCTCTAGTGAGTTTCCAATGGCATACCATCACACCCCTGTGAATATTAAGCTATAAGATCAAAAGCATTGAGACAAATCCAGACACACACCTATGCAAGGCATATTACCTTCATGGAAGCTTTATTCCATTAATATAAGCTGTAGGATCTGAGGAGCAGAACATACTCCCCCTTAATCATGTATATACTCTCTAAGCATTTGTTTGGGGCCTTTTGGTTTGGTTTTTGTTTGGTTATTTTTTTTGCCTTGCAAAGTAATCAAAAACATAGAACATCTTAACAACAAAACCAAAATCCAGTTTTGTATTTACAGTGAGTATCTCTCAGGCTGGAACATTTTGTCTGAGAGTTGTAGAAGTGGTCAGCAGAGCCGAGTGTGCATTTAAAACCCTGACTATACTGAAAAAAGCCCTGGAAGTTATGAGGTGTTGATGTTTAAACAAGGAACTTCCTTTAAGAGTGCCTAACTCTCGCAACAGTGCGTCTGGGCACTACACTAAATGAACAAGTAGCCCAGGCATATGCAGCCACTCCTAAGTAAGTGTTCTGGGAGATAACTACAAATGGAGCTTGATCTCATCTACAAGACATTAAACCAAGAAAAGAGCAGCAAGTTTTTCAAAATATTTATGTCTCATGTTTGCCTTTTCAAGTCAGACCTTTTTTCTCAGGATAATTAAATGCACCCTCTATCCCACTCGTCATTTGCAGGAACTGCTATTTTATCCTACTTACCTGCTGTCATGTCATTCATTAATCTAAGACAATTTAGGCCAACAATCTGAGCTGCATCTAGAAGGGACCTCCTTTCAGCATCTGTGAAAAATGATGGAACCTGAAGAAAGTAGGCAAGAATACAAAGTTATTTCCCCAAAATGAGACATTACACAGTTTATTTAAAAGTATTAATTTTAAAATTGCATTTATTCCTCCTCTTTGAGGAAGACGCTTACTGTAAGGCTCTAAAATGCAACTACCATACTGAACTGACACTTCAAATATACTGTTCAATCAGAGATCGAATTAAATGAGCGTCAGCTAACTTATATGAGCACACACTAGCAAGAAACAAATGAGTTATTTGTACACAAATGCTAATAACATTAAGTGCTGGCCCAAAATGTGCAACTGGATATTATGAAGACATGGAATACCTTAATCAGGACTAGCAGGTATACTCCTGTCCAAAAAAGCAAAGAGGAAACTAAAAATGTACAGCAATATTACAGATGTGAGAGATGCAAAGAAATAAGGGATAACAAACATAGAAAATCTATTTTGGCAGAAATTACTTCGGGCAAGAAGTGCTAAGAAATTCTGAAGGAATACATTGTTTAAAATTTTCTACAAATCTCTAGCACTGACATTGGACAGTGCCTTCTGATGTCCCCAGCAACACATGAAGAACTAGCTTTCCAGGTATCAACTGGAGAATCAACATTTCTAATAATAACAGAGCTAAATATTCCTAGATGCAACATGAGACAGACTTGTTCAGAGTCATTGAGAACAGAGAGGCAGGTGTTATTTTATACTTGGGGCTTTGCAATGGAATGACTGTTCTTGATCTGAGGTCGTTTTCTGTACAGTCATAACATTGAAAAAACAAAACAACACAAAATTTGCTGAAAGGATGAACATAAACAGGACAGAAACTAAAATGTTCAGCTGCCAGAGGACAAATTTTGATAAACAAAGAAAACTGTTTATCAAAGTTGTTATGAAATTGTTTTAAAGTCAAATGTATTTACTTTAATGAGCAATTAGTATGCTTGTCATGAAAACAAGCTGTTCCAGAAGGGTTTACACCTGGATCCAGAAACATTTTGGGTCCAAAGGTTCAGACATTTCCAAGAGAATGAGTTCATTAAGTTAGTCAGGGCCCAGAATATGGAAGCAGCCCTGGGATTTCTTTAAGTCAAAAGCTCTAAAGCTAGTTAGGATTAATCTCTTTGTAAGTACTTAGCAGAGTTCTTTTTCACTCTGCATGAATAGAAACAAAATGCCCTCAATAGCTGAAGTTAAAAGACATAATGTTCTTGTGCACTACAATTACTTACAGAAATAACACAGTCTGTTACTGGCTTTTTCAGGTTACTCTCTGCAGTCTCCTTTAATTTAGTCAATAGCATAGCTGAAATCTGTTCCACACTGAAGATGTGCTCCTCATCCATGTACATGACCTGGATAGAACAGGTAAAATAATTCCATTAGTTCCACTGGAGAAAAAATTACATACATTTAATGTTTTTTGATACACTGCTGGCTAATACTCCATGAATCATGACATGCTTCATTATTTCATTACAGAACTTCACTTTACAATTTAATTTCCCAGTTGAGCGTTTATAGAAGCAATAATTCCATTCTCACTGTCTTAAAACATCAAGAACTGTATCACCTCCACAGATGAGGGAAATGGCTAGGAAATGGCCAAAAGTGACACATATTTAAAATGTGGCACACCATTAAGTAAAAATAGCTATAAATTTTCAAACTGTTGCCAAATGCAAAAAATGTCCAGTACTACTTGCTGTTTATTTTCCCTTGGTATTTTTATCCTTCTGCGCAAATATGTGAGGAGTCTGTGAAAGGAAGAACTGTGCAACAACAGTTCACCTATAAACATAAAACAATGAAAAGCTTAAGATAAAACTCAGCAAAAAGTTTATTTATTGCTCTCTTACCAAAAATTATTCTTGAATCACCATTTTTATTGTGCAATAGAATACATGACAATGATGAAGTGAAGTAACACGTTACAATTGATGCTTGAAAGTAGCACTTTTTATTCTCTCAGTACGATTTGGGGAAAAATTAAGCATTTTGGTTTTAATAGGAAAATTGTTCCCTGAACCTCCCAGTCTTACTGACTGTTGCAGAATCAATTATTAAAACTTTTAAACTGCAGTTAAATTGAAATAAATACTAATTTGGTCTCCAAGCAGCCTAAGAAAAATACAAGATCAAGTAGTAGTATTCTCCGAACACTAGACTTTCTCATATAGTACAAGACTCCTACACACACTGATTAAAGGAAACCAGCAATTTCTGTCTGTTAACCTCACAAGTCACAAACCGCAAAGGAAAAAGCATCTCCTCTTTTGTAAAGCTTGGCTACTTTTCCAGTCAGGATTCTTTCTAATGTATATAATTCTGTGATCTATTCACTACCTAGGACTGATCTATACTGAAGTTTTGAGGGACCAGTTCAAGCTAAGGTCTTCATCAGCAAAGAAGCAGCTGTCAGTTATGCAGCAAAGCTGCATTATCAATCATTGCATATACTTCTGTAAATGGACACAATGTTATTAACTGTACCTATTCTAGGAAAAGCTGACATTGTATCAGTGAAGTCCTTGAAACGCAAGCAATAGCCAAACCTGCAGAGGTAGGAACTGGTTTTGAATATCTTTTTGCAAGTAGCTTACTCCAGGCAGTCCACTAAAGACACACATGCCACTCATTTATAGCAATTATTCCAAAGAATTCCAGCTACTTTATAAAGCATTTGTAACCACCTAGTAAGACTTCTGCAATACATGCAACACAAAAGTGACAGAAAGTCATACTTCGAAGTAAAACCATACAACCTTGCAATTATCTTAGCAGTTTTTCTACTGGTGTTTGAGCTAGATGCGCAATTTGCCAACAGGGAAACCTGCATTTCAGCAATTACTCAGAAATGAATCTTAATTTGATAGTTAACATTCACAATTTAAAAATGAAGCTGTATATTTGTAGAAGAGCTCTTCTTTAAGAGAAAGATTTAAAAAAAAACACCTTTAGGGAAATTAAAAGAAACCCATATTTTCATGACTAAGTGCCAAAATGTAAGACTTCAGATTTAGCTATACAACCCAGAAAGATACACTGCAGATTTACCTTTACTCCAACTCCACCATTCTTCATGGGAACCAAATCATAGCTCAACTTTTCCTTTTCCTTCTGAACAAATGGATCATTAAATGCACGGCCATGGAATCTCTTGAAGTTAGATACAGTGTTGTGGGCATGAGTAATTTGCTGTAAAGAAATACAGGACAGTTAGAAATCCACTCTCAATCAGCCTGCAATGTTCAGTGACGCTCTGTACGCCCCCAAGCACAGGTCAAGTTTTCAGACAATCGTTCACTCCCTTGTCACAGCTGTTTCTTTTAACACTGGTAATTACCGTCTGGTACACTTTATCAGCTCATTAATAAGTTAGACACAGACTTACAGACCATTACTTATTAAGGATTATAAAAGTATCTCCGAAACCTTGACACAACTGGGTGAACAGTAACATGATCTACAGTGCCTACTACTTTAGTCAACCAATTCAGAATTGTAGAATCATTTGGGTTGGCAAAAGCATTTTAGATTGAGTCCAGCTATTTACCTAACACAGTCAAGTCCACCAATATCCCCAAAAGCCACATGCACGCACCTTTTAAATACCTCTCAGGAGGTGACTCCACCACTTCCCTGGGCAACCTTTTGGTGAAAAAAATTTACTTAATAGCCAATCTAATCTTCCCCTGGTGCAACTTGTGCTCCTTTCAGGTTACTGTAGATACTGATAAGGGCACACCTGAGCTTCCTCTTCTCCAGACTAAAAAATCCCAGCTCCCTCAGCTGCTCCTCCTCCTAAGACTTGTGCTCCAGACCCTTCACCAGTTTTTCTGCCCTTCTCTGGACACGCTCCAGCACCTCAATGTCTCTCTTGTAGTAAGGGGCCCAAAACTGAACAGCTGATTCGAGGTGTGGCCTCACCAGAGCTGAGTACAGGGGGACAATCACTGCCCTGCTCCTGATCTACTGGCCTTCTTGATGATCCTCCTTGCTGATCCACTGGCTTTCTTGGCCACCTGGGCATGCTCTGGATGCCTCTGAGCACTGCCAGGTCTTTTTCCACCAGTCACTCTGCCCCAAGCCTGTAGCGTTACGTGAGGTTGTTGTGACGCAAGGGCAGGACCCAGCATTTGTTGAACCTCACACAACTGTCCTCAGCCCTTCAATCCAGCCTGCCCAGATGGCTGTAGAGCCATCCTACCGCCTCCAGCAGATCAGCACTCCTGCCTAACTTGGCTTCACCTCCAAACTGACTGAGGGTGCACTGGATTCCCTTTTCCAGATAATTCATTAAAATATCCAATAGGGTTGCCTCCCAATACTGAACTTTGGGCAACACCACTGGTGATGGGCTGCCAGCTGGATTTAACTCCATTCACCGTCACTCTCTGGGCCTGGCTGTCCAGACAGTTTTTAACCAGTTAGAAGTACATCCCAGTTGTGCCAGTCATCCCACCGTATTTCCACAATGGCAACTATATCTGAGTTTTACTGCTGTGCAATGGTGTCCAGCTCCTACTCTTTATTGCCAGTGTTGCAGGCATTGATGTAAATGCACTTTGGCTGGGCTATTGATCCTGCCACAGTTTTTCACAGAAGAAGCCTCAATTCCTATGTGACCATTCTCAGGAGCTTCCATGGTTTCTAACACATCAAAATAACCCTTGTGCCACTGCTGCCACATGGATCTCCATCCCATCTCCCCCAAGGCAGCTGAGTGAAGGACCTCACTAGAACACTCTCCCTCAAACACTGCTGTGGTGCCCCCAGGCATATCTCTAGCAAACTTGGTTGTATCCCTTTCCCCCTCCAAATCTAGTTTAAAGCTCTCAGTGATCCCTGCTAGCTCCTGTACAAAGATCCTTTTCCCGCTCTGAGACACCTGTACCCCACCTGTTGCCAGCAGCCCTGCTCTCACGTAAACTGATCCATGATCAAAACCCCCAAACTCTGCAGTGGCACCAGGTACAGAGCCAGATATTGGTCTGCTGGCTCTTCCTGTTTCCTTCCTCACCATTTCCTGCAACTGGAAGGCTAGAGAACCCATGACAGCCCTATTTGTGCTCCTGATCCCTTAACCAGTCATTCCAATGCCCTGAAATCTCTCCTGACTGCCCTTGGACTTCTTGGTGCAACCTCGTCACTGCCAACCTGAAAAACCAATAATGGATAATTGTCTGAGGGCAATACCAGGGTAGGAACTTGGACCCCAGGGAGGCAGCAGACTTCTCTTAGAAGTGGGTCCAGCCAGCATATTGAACCTTCTGCTCCCTTCAGAACAGAGTCACACACAGCAATGACCTTTTCTTCTTCATAGAAGCAGTTTTGGCATAGGCCAACTTAACTTTGGTGACAGCCCTATGCAAGATGAACCACCATCCTCACTATTGTTCAGTTCCACTTGCAAAGCCTTGTACCCATTATGCCAGGACACTGGGGAGGTGGAGTAGTCACAAAGGAGATGTGCCTGCTGAGCTGGCCAGGAAGTCATCACTGTTGCTCCCTATCCCTTCAAGTCACTGTGTTCCACCAGGTGGAGAGGAGAGGAAGGAGTTCTCTGTATCATGTGCTCTGTCTGCCTCCCAGGTGTGTCCCAGGAAAGGCAGAGTGCAATTCCACTACATCATCTGTCTCTCACACACTCTCTGATAGTCCCAAACCTACTCACTTTCCCCCAGGGCTTTGTCACTGAGTGGAAGAGTTCCTCTACCTGGGCACACTCCCACAGCTGTTCTCTCAGATGCCACCCAGTACTGGCACGAGAACAGGGATCACCGTGCAGGTGGCACCTGGGTGGCAGCGTGTTCCCGCCAGAGCTGTCTGGGCAGCTGTGTCAGCCGTGCCAGGTGTGGAGCTGAGCGAGGCTGTGGCTTTCTGCCAGGTGGATACCACAGCTCCCTGGTTGAGCTGGCACTGCCTCAGCACCCTTCTGTGCCAACTGCTGTGCCACACCCTGGTCACCAGTGCTCCCCAGGGCCTTATTTTATATTTGGGAGAAACTGGCCCCACCCGGGTCCTATCAGCCACTGCCACTCGAGCTGCAGGCTTCTGGCAGCTCGTCTCCCTGTGAGACATTCCCCCAGTTCAGGAAACCTCCCCTGTGCACTGCACTGAAGCACTGTGCTGCTGATTGTGCTGGCAACCAAAGCCACTCACCTTGCAATGGCGTGACAGAACTTAGACCAAGTTCTAACGATTAACGATTGCAACTACATGCAAAGTTGGTCTCTCTGTTTGTAAGCTGAACCTCCAAGCCATGTCACATTACCTCCATTTTAAACATCATTACATTAAGTGCAAACAACTGCTTTCCTACTTACTAAGTGTCAAGCTTAAGTGTCCCTATATGTTTCAATACCTATATTTTCCCCCTCAGCTACTTTGAAAACACGTAATTTCCTTGGTCACGTTCACCTAGCAACAACTTGAATTTTTGCACTAGACCAAAGAACAGCACAGTGCACAGACAACTCAAAAAAACTTGGAACTTTTTTTGGTAGCAATATCAGCTTGAAGTATATGCTAAACTACAATGCAAACTCCACAGTGCAAGCAAGTGACGTAGAGAGGCATTTCTTATCAGAAGTGCAAAGCACAACAGAAACCAGACAACTAGAGCGGCCTAAGAGATAATGAAAGCATCTCAGAGTAGAATTAATCATATTTTATTGGAGAGAAATTATGAAAGTGTGTTATTATCTACAGTATAGATTTAGGCAGGCACCAACAGACTGCATGATAGCAACTCCAGTGTTGAGCATGCCAAGGAAGATTTCTAGCATTCACTACCCTCAAAGAAAAGCATCAATTCCTTGGTGCATATAAAATTTTCCACCATGAAATGGAAGAATTTGAGCTACATCTTGTATTAGAAAACTACTCATCTAGGACAGCTCTCCAACACAAAGGCTCCCAGACAAAAAAAAGGAGGCCATACTCCCACTAACAAATGGTAACTTTCAAACAGATGTGTCTGTAGAAAGATGTCACACTTGGACTCCCTACTGAGAAGCATCCTTGATTTATTCTAATCACCAAACAGTACTCAGCAATTAATAGTAAGAGCACAAGTTAACACAGGCCAAAAAGCATGCCAGAAACTATTCCAGTACTTCAATATAATCGAATAGTTAGGTTCCTGTGTCCAAGATTGTTTCCCAGCATGGTTTTATTTATTTGTATAGCCACAACTTCAGAGTACTTGAGTGCTACGTATTTCACAGCTGTAGGGCTGAAGAATATAGCAGCAAGAATTATTACCATGTAGTGGGCAGAGAAGGGCAAACACTCTGGTAGCTTTTATAGCCTAATTTAGAATTAACCTCAAAGCCTTTTCTAGGAGAACAATCTTAAGATATTTTTAGAGTAATTGTATGCCATTAGGTCTGTAGCATGTTTTAATATCTTCCTGCTTAGTCACAATTAAGAAAGCTGAGAATTATGGTCTGTTAACTAACATACTTTTCTCATCTCCAGCGCTACCACTTCCCTAAAGGTAAAAGAAATTCTATGAAAATTCACTCCAATAGCAATTTTTCAAATATTAAAGAGTGCACCTTTGAGCATTATGAGCTCTCTCACCCAATCACATTGTAGAAGTCACCAGTCAAAACCCCCTTTTTTTTTCATTTTGTAGGATTTTTTTGTTTGTTTGCCTTGTTTTTTGTTTGGTTTTTTTTTTTTTTCAAATTAAGAGTTGTTGTACTCCTTGATTTAAGTAGCCATTACACCCTAGGACACTGAAAATGTAACTCTCAGTTGTCCATGTCAGGAAACTTCTACATTTACAAAACAAACACAATTCACATCTCAGGTCATCAGCCAAACTTACAACTAGAGAAATAAATGATCTGTCACCTTTTATCATTTTAAGTATCACATTCTTTTTTCCTGGCAAAAATATATTGTTTCAACTGCTAGGAGAGCCAAGCACAAAAGAGTCAATATATTAACATCATACAGGTTAGTTTGAAGGCAACTAAAGTCACAGGTGTTCATCACTGCAAATACACACTTGTAAATGCAATCTAAGAGAGAGAATCTATTTCACTTTCAGCTTACTTCATGCTTTCCACAGCATTTACTAGAACAATCTAACTGAAACATGCTCAAGAGTACATAGGATTCAGGTCACTTGCCGCTTTGAGTAGCAACTCATTTTTGCATACAAATGAATCATACTAGTTTCTGACTTGTAACAGTGAAAGCAGTCAATTTAGCAATGCTAAAGTGAAATTTAAAGAAAAAACACAAACATATGTATTTACTTCATTACTCCAAATGTTAACCTGTAACTGAATGTGTGTGTGCTTGTGAACATATAAACTCTTTGTATTGCCTTGGCTATTCAAAATTAAGAGGAGAGCTATTACAGTGAAATAAAGTCTCCTTTAGTGCTCTCTCCATGGAAACCCACTGCAGTCCTTTTACTACATGAGAGATATGCACAGGCCAGCAGAGGCTGCATGCTTGATCTCCCAGCAGCAGTTATATAACAACATACAATACCTAAGGATTTATTTAATCATTATATTTCATTATTCTGAGACTAAGTTCTTCTTCTAAACTGTAAATACTACTTGAACAAAGAAAACATTCAATCTTTCAGAGTACCTGAATAAAAAAAAAGAAACCCCAAAATAAGGACGTGCACCTTCAAAACCAGAGGCATTTAATTTAGAGCAAATCCAAAGGTAAGGCACCCTAAATAGCTGCAAGAGTCTGAGCCAAACCTCTCCCCGTATATCTAATTTTAAGAAACTACATACAACACTTAAAATGTTTTCCTTCGAGTACAAGAAAAAGCCTATATACAATCAATAGAAAGAGAAACTCAATGATCTTAATTTGTCAGAAAAGTAACATATCAAGTGGAAAATATTACATTAATGAAAGAGAGAGCAGTTGCATTCTAGCAAAAATATCCTACATTTCTCTGAAGAAAGCATAGCAGCATAGTGCAGCATTTCTAAAATAAAAGGCTCAACAAGAAACTGAAGCTGTTTGGCTTCAACTATACCCAGCCAACTCTCTTTACACCCACTGGTACTTCAACAGTTTGCAGCAGGAAATGACTTTACCTGGTTTTTAGCCGCGACACCAATAGCTCTGTTCTTGGATCCAAATGAAACTACCGACCTGGAAAGAACAACAGGCTAATTAACTAACCCGGTCCCGACAATAAACATGTCTGAGAACTATAACAAATTAATTTTCTACTACTGCAAATAAAACACCGAAGTCTTTCCATCAAAGTGTCATTCTTTCAGTTTGCAGCAAAAAAACTACAGGAAGACTTTTATCCATCTTAAGGCCTTGGCTCGAATCCAGGACTTTTCACAATGGCTTATCCAAACGGTAATATAGGATGATCGCAATTCAGAGCTCACAGCCAGACTACACGCTACCCGTATGTGCACGGCTGCTTCTAACTTGACAACTAACTCCTGCTTTGAGCCAAAGGCTTTCTATACCTGACCCCTGACTAAAGCAGAGCTGCCCTGGAGCAGTTGGCAGAGTCCATCCTATCGCAGCGTGAGTGGGAGCGCGTTCCCTCCGTGTCCCACTCCACCCGGGGATTCGCCCGGCCGCCACCAGCGTTCCCAGCCCGCCGCACCGCGACCCGAGCACTCTCCGCACAGCCCTCCATCCCCTGGGCACTACCCGCGGGACGCGCTCCGGCTCCGGACCGCGGGGGGACGGGGCAGAGGACGGCTCGGAACCGGGTCGGGATACAGGGGAACAGAGCGGGTCGGGACCGAGGAAGGGGAGGGGGGACAAAGGGGAACAGAGCGGGTCGGGACCGCGGAGGGGGACACAGAGCGGGTCGGGACCTGGGGGGCAGGATAGCGAGAGGG
>VZTX01000974.1:633405-651414 GCA_013400915.1 Pardalotus punctatus | reverse complement strand
GCCGCCTTCTCGAACAATTCCCGCCAATCGGCGGCGCCAGGCGCGGTGACGCTCTCCGTTCCCATGGCGACCGCGGACGCCGCCGGCCCCGTGAGGGGCGGGGGCGGGGCCAGCGCGCAGGGGCGGGGCCGCGCGGAGGAGGCGGTGGGGGCCGGCAAAGGCGGAGGCCCCGGTAGCCTGGAATGTGCGGGAGAAGGCCAGGTGAGCAAGCTCTCCGTGGCAATGCCCCTCCTTTAATACACTGGGAAACCTCTCCAGAGCCGATTGTCACGTTGTTGTAGGTATCTCCCCGCTGTGCTGCCAGGCTAAATACGTTAATTCTACAGATTTCTTGCTCTCTGCAGAGGGCTTTTGTCTCGGTGTGCCACAATCCACTATAACGTAAATGTCCTATTGCCTCCTAGCTGTCTAGCTCTAGCGTTTTGTGCAGGACCCCATCCCTGCTAGAAGAAGCCTTAACCTCCTGCATTCCATGTGGAGGTATGGCAGGCACACAGATCCTGATTTCAGCTGCCAGTAGAACATCCATCACAAAATAGATTAGGTTGGAAAAGACCTCTGAGATCGTCAAGTCCAACCTATGACCAAACCACGACAACCAGACCGTGGCACTGAGTTCCACATCCACTCTTTCCTTAAACACCTCCAGGGACAGTGACTCCACCATCTCCCTGGGCAGCCCATTCCAGTATCTAATCACCCCTTCTGTGAAGAAATTCCTCCTAATGTTCAGCTTCACACTCCCCTGTCACAGATTAAGACTATGTCCTCTCTGCATGTTAAATGCTGTGTTTCAGGTCCTGACTGTTAAAAAGGGCAGGGAGAGGTGATAGCATTCAGTGTCCTGAGTGTACCTGCATGGAAGAGGCAAAATATTTTTCCCCCCACTACTCCCTTTACTGTGGTTCAGCAATTTCTGATAAGGCTTTGCTTCAGAGTTGAGTAACATTCAGCTCTGCTGGATCTTGACCCCTACTGAGGTTGTATGGGGAGGGTTTGGTCTCCTGAAATAGTGCTTGCCTTTTTCAGAGGAGACACAGAGCTGAAAAATTCATGAGACTGGTGTGACTAACTAAGGATGCAGCTTCTAACTTCAGAATAAGCTGATAGGTTGGTCTGATAGATGCGTGTGTGTATGAGTTGATGAGGTTTCGTGTCCTTACTTGACGTGGTAAATATTCATGATAATGTATTTCCAGTTTTGAATGAAGAGACAGACTTCTTCAAAGTATTTAGCTGCTTAAATATCCTGATACAAAAATGCTTAAAGTGCATAAGCTGCCTTCATGAGCGTCCAAAGTCCTTGCATCCTGGATAATACTTCTCTAGAACTTGAAGGTAAAATACTAGTCTTTTCATTTATCAGTTTACCTGTATGTCAGCTGTCACCCTATCTGACAGGAAGCTGGGTACCTAGTATTTTCAATTGGTTTTTACAAAGTCCTGTTGTGGTAAATTATGGACATACAGCATGCCTGGTGGTTTAAGTGTTGCCATAGATGATAAAAGTAAAGACCAAACATTCTTTCTGCTTTTTCTCTATTGTTACAAATTCTTTATCCTTGAATAGATAAAGTAGAAAACTTGACTGTTTGCCCAGATTTGCAGCTGCTCTCTAAAGGGAGAAAAAGCTCAGCAGTGAATTTGGAAGTTACTCTGCTGGCACCATTTCTGATGGTGCAGTGCAGTGGTTGAGTTATGGCTTCAATGAACTGCAATCCCAGTACAGGAATAAAGTGTTTTTTTACTCAGCCTGGAGCAGAAGCACATATTGGTAGCGACTTGCTGTCTGTGAGGTGAGTTGGTGAGTTCCCGCTATGGAACTCTACGGGTGGTGGGGAGGAGCAGAGGGGAGATAAGAACTGCTGAGGGAGGTAACACTGGTAAGGTGCTTGCTAGATAGAGACAGTTCCTACGTGTGGGCTTGGGGCAGCTGACGCAGTGGTGAGGGCCGTTCTGGAAGCTGCCAGTGCTGCAAGCTGCCAGCAAATTGTAGCTGGAAGCCCTGTGGCTGTGGGCACAACCTGCTGCCACCAGGAGGTGCCCTGTAAAGGGACAAGTTTGAATGTCAGGCTGTGAAGAAGAACCCTGTTTTTCATCCCCGATGAGAGCCAAGAAATACAAGATCGAAGAGGCATCAAGAAATAATACAGCATTGGCTGGCTAAGGTTAACACGCTGATGTGGCCTGGCAGTGAGAACATATGTGTCTGTCTGTCCAGACTGATGCTCTGGGTAAAGCCCGAAGGATTGGAATTGTTAAAACCATTATTTGCCAAGGGCTGTGCAAATGAGATGATAAACTTTATTTTAGAAGTCTGGGAAAAGATTCTGAAAACTCTTGGTTCTTTCCTCCGATAATGTGGACACTGCGTGTGTCTCCCTTCTGAACTAGAGATAGGGAGGGTTACATATGGACAGTCAATCTTCTTGTAGGGGCGGGTGGGAAAACACTGTAACCTCTGCTGGTGTTCATTAGTGTTGGAAGGCTTGTGAGTTTAGGAACTGAGGCTAACCAGTGTGCTGCCCTTCTTTTTGGATGTCTTTAGTGGATGACCATGTGGACAGACATGCTGGCTTGATGTGAAATTTCGGTTAATGTTCTCCTTGGTCAAGTAGTCTGTGGTCCTAATGCTGATGGGAGAGAAAGAGGAGAGTTCTGCTATTCTTGCTTTCTCATTGTTTAGTGGGATATTGGATTCTTACACCTGGATGCTCTATTTTAACCTTTGTGGTTTTGCAATGCACCAAATATTGTAGCTTGGTACCAGAATATAATGACTGACCCATGTTTTTCAAATTTTTAAGTTTGCCTTGCACAGCTGGGACAACTGTTGCTCAGTTTACCCAAATATTCTCTCTATTTCAGTGTTTGACATGATAAATGAAGAGAGACTTTGGTGACAAAAGGTATCTCTGGTGGATTTTTCTTTACTCCTCAGTATGTGCAGGGAGCTTAGCTCTGCAAGTGTTCTTACTGTCTGTGACAGTTAAGGGCTTCTGTAAATGTGCCCGTATTCTGACCTGGAGAAAAGAGCAATCTGACCTTCTTCAGTGCATGTGATGCTTTAAAATGGTAGCTGATCAGGCCTTAAAAATTATTTTCATATTTGATACTGTGGCCTCTACCAGAGCATTAATAAGGGTGTTCAGAAACTGAATTTGACATGGGAACAGGAGTTATCTCATCTGTTAAACCAGTCCTAAAACTGCCATTGGGTGCAGAGATAGAATGACATTAGTGTCTATGGAGGGAATGTTACCATTATAAAACATGACCTCAGTCAACTAGAGGATGGGCTAATGTCCCTGTGGAAGGCCAAGTGTCACAGAACATAACATAGGAATCTATTGAGTACTTGAAATTTCTGCTGTGTTGCCAGAGGCCCAAACAGAGATCTACAGGAGCTCTGCTGAGACAGTAGAGGCATCATTCTTTGTACATAATCTTCATATTTTATGTAGAACAGAAAACAGGAAAATCCACCCCAGTATAAGCAGGCAACATCTAAACATTGCATTCCAAGTAAATAGATCTCTGTCATTTATCTGGGGACCTTATATATGTTCTCACTTTCCATTTGGGGGTTGAGCTGAATTCCAGCCTATGCTATTGTTCTAATCTGTTTTGGAAGTTGCCTGTGCCAGCTTTACTGCAGCTGCCGTGCTGTAAATGTGAGCAGTTGGCTCTTATGATAGCACATGCTGGTCCATCTAGGCTTCTGAACTGTTTCTGTCTCTCATCATTTGAGAAGGTCTTTAATACAACCTTATGAGATTAGGGTTCATTTGTTCTTGGGTTCCCAGCTAAGTTTTAAAGGGTAAAGAGCATTTCAGGTCATTGCTTATTCCAAAGAAAGACTGACATTCCTATCAAGCTGTGCTTCTCTGGAAATATGCATTAATTCACTAGACAGCTCCAGTAGTCTCACCCTTGCGGTACAATCCTGTACTTCAGCTCTTGCTTTACACTGACTTTCATACCACTGTGTTACCACTGTACGATATTTATTTTTATGTATATAAATATTTTGTAAATCAAGTGAAAAAGGGGATTGTGCCAAGGAAAATAATATGAGTTGGTAAATGTTTGTCCAGCTATATGAGACAACAGCTAACACATCATGCTTATATTTTCACTTAATCTTTTTCTTTTTTGTTTCTTCTGTATTGGAAGTGTTAACGATATTTCTACTATATTATCTTTGCTAGTACCTCCATCCACATACTTATCCTGGAGAAAGAGAGGGAAATTAAAGAGGATATGTCACTAATGTGGTAGTGGAAGCAGCCTGAAGTATAGCAATCAATGGGCGCTGCTTTCCTAATGTTTGAAATCTGAGCTGTGCTGTTCAGAGCTTCCCTACTGTGGGGAATATCCATTTCGAACAAAATGGACAGACTCTTGGGTAAGGCAGCTAAATTCACTTGATAGATTTTTGCATGATTCCTGATAAAAGCTTCAGCACTTGGCAAATTCTAATGAAACTCTTCGTGGCTCTGGCCATGTATCAGGATACTTGAACACACAGCATAACACGGATCCAAATCCCAGAGTAACCAGCAGGGTGATGCTTTATCTTCCTGACACTCTGAATAAGACTCTTAACCCAAAAAACCCTTTTTAATCTGAATACAAGGATGTCCTTTTCCTGTGACTTTTTTTCATTTTCATGCCTATTAATAGATCTGTGTGCTTATAAAACGTGAGTTAAAATGGAGCCAACTTTATTTCTGAGATTAACATGAATTCCTCAAAAACTGTAGCTGTGAATGGTTGCTTTGATGGCTGGGAAACTACCATTACTGTCTGATGTTGATTAAGCATTATTTGTATTTAGAAAAGCACAAATTAAGACTGAAACTAATGCAAAGGTGGAGAAGGTAAGTTAAAAGTTACAGTGCCAAGGTTATTGTGAAATTCTTAGTTCTATTCCCTTGGGTGTACAGATGTTTTCATCCTTCCACTTAACCAACTGGATTGGCCAACTGGAAAACATAAAGATTTTAGGAAAAAGAACATGTACACTTTATTTATGTTGTATTAAATAAACTTAGCACAGCAAGGCAAGTATACCATAAATGCTTTAAATCCAAACTTATGGAGATAGGGAACATTCAAATAGTACTAAACCTGAAGTGTTCATGAATCTCAGATACATTAACTTGAGTGATTATATAATTCCCTCATAACCTTTCCTCCTGTTGCTTAGACACAAGATGTGTTTTAAACAAGAAAATCAGACAATATGATTACGGCGCAAAACAAAATTAGTATAGGTGACCAGCTGCACATCACTAATTGGAAGAAGGGAAGAGTTGGGTGGTTTTTAAGTGAATATGGAACTGGGTTGTATAAACTCTGATGCCTAAGTGCAATTAATAAAATAAATGTAGTTGTAAAAGCAGAAAGATTGCAAAACCTCCTTAGGCAGTCTGGATTAAAAAAAAAAAAACAGTGGGGTTTTGCCTGGTTTTTGTATATGAAATGAAAGGAATTGAATGTTATTTTTAAGTAGAGAAATGAAAATGGATGAAAATGAAAGTAAGGGATGAGGGGAATGGAGATAAATAAGCTAAGTTATTACTACTTGATCTGATAGCAAACCATCTGGCAATGTGCTGCCAAATCATTATGTATCATTTATATGACTCAGTGCTAATTAGATGTGCACAGATTATGCAGACTTCTTGTGCTTTCAACATTGGTAGAATGTTTTAAAAATATCACTTACATTATTAGTATGACATGTACTTGTTATGAATTTCTGACAGTAATCCAAGCCATTTTTTCACAAGAAAGTATCCCAAGGACTTCAAAGACTGTTCAGATTTTGACTTACTAAAAAAGAAACAAAACAAAAAAAACCCAAATATATAATATCAGGATCTTCTGTACAGACACTAAGAAATTAATTTCTTTTTCTTTTCCAGTAACTTTCGGAAAATCTACTGACTGAGCAGTTAGGCCTGGACATAATGAAAAACAACTAAGTACATAAATATATACACACTACAGGTTGCAGTGAGCGTGCTTTGAAAGATCATGTAATAAAGCGTCTTTTAAAAGTGTGTGTGTGTGTTTCACTGTGTCTATGCATACACAAATCAAACAGGTTTTTCTTTTCTAAAAAGGAAATGTAAGTTTGTAATTTCCCCACTTTCATTCTCATAAAGTCAACAAATGGAGGACTATAAAATTTTCCTTTGCATGTTTATAGTGCCTCTATAGCTATACTTAGAGCATATTAACTATTATAAATTGTCTACAACATGCTGCAACATGAATCTGTTAATAAAATGTATTCTGAGACTTGAAAACTTCAAACTGTCTTCACATGAAAGCCATAAAAATCTGTTGGATGGAAGATGAAATACTGAGAGTTAAATATTGACAGGCTCAGTGATTAATAGGTGAAATTGTTCCCTTCTCAAGGAATGTCTCCAAGGTGGTGCATCCAAAACTACGTTTTTTTTTTTTTTTTAAGAAAAAAAATCCATATTCTTGACTAAGAAATATTACATGTATTCTGAAAATTAAAGGCCTCTGAAGGGAACTTGCTTATTTGTCATGTGACCATTAGATTCAGTTATGGATATGGTGAAAATAAGGCAGCACAAGCACATAGTTGCATAATGAATTAGCAAGTGCAATGAAAGAAGTAATATTTGAAAAAATATCAAAACATTCTAATACAGGGATATCTATCTTAACACAGCAATACCTTTTGTGATGTGAGTGCTTTTGTAAATATGCATGATTTGCTGTGTGTAGTTTTGTATTTACATTTATAGATGATTTGGAAGAGTTGAGGATGGCTCAAAGAGCTGGCAGAATGCTTTATAGTGTAGAACACATGATCTGCAAAATGGTATAAATAAACGTTTACATTTACTTATAGACTTAGAATTACACATGTAAGAGATAATGTGCTTATGAGAGCATTTTTTAATTTCAGACGCAGTCACATAATGTTCCTCTAGTAAAGAGATGAGGGCAATATTCCAAACAACAGTGAGATGTGCTCTTTCAACAGTAATTGCCATTAATGATCTTCTGCTGAAGTTTTCCAATATTATAAACTCTTTAAATTATTTATAGTTACAGGTGCCTTTCTAAAAGGTTGCTGTCCTTTGAACAAAGGCTAGATTCATCCATTTATCAAAATTGGATTATTGTGCAAGAATTTGCGTTTTAGTAGTGTAATAGTAAAGTCCCTGCACTGCTTGAAACATGCTGAACACCGATCCCTGTGAGAGGCCCCAACTGAGCGGGCTCAAAAAGTGAGAGGCTAAAATAATATGTACCTTAGGAAAATGTTGGTAGAAGTGTTTTGACGGCTTGAATGGATTTACCTGGGCTATGCTAATATTTATTTTACAGAGAATTCAAGCTGAAACTAAAGAAATATTTGCCTGTTTGGAAATTTGCCACATCTGTTAATCTTATGCCTGAGCCAAGCCTTTGCATACAGTTATGATTACTAATAAGCATTGCATGCTATTTGTTCAACTTGGACTTGGGGTTTTTTTGCTCTTGGATCAATAAGGAAAAACAAATTTATGTATAACTTCTGGACATTGGGTGGCACCATTGCCTCACATAAGCCATAGAGCTGCCTCCTAGCTTAAGTTTCAGTGTTGGCTCTGCTCCTTTATTCCTTTAGCATAACTATATAAGGCAAGCCAGAACGCAGAACTAGTAGCCTTCTTTCTTCTCTCTCTCTTTTTTTCCTTTTTTTTTTTTTTTAGCTTGATTTTAAGTAACCATCTTGCTTTAAATAGTAATGGATTTTTAACCAAGAACTGATGTTGCTTAGTTTAGGGAAGTGGTATTTTGATTTCAAGTGTTGAAATGGAAAGATATTCTGTACAGCCGAGCTGCTCTCACGTGCATGTGTACCAGCCAGCCTGTGATGAAGCTGTGCAATAATGCAAAAGGCAGGAATAGCGCCTGTATGTTTTATTGTCTTTCATGAAAGTTCACTTCAAAATTACTTTTTAATTAAGAGCTGATTTGTGTCCATAGCAGGGCTGATATATCAGATACCACTATGTATTTCTGTAAAGTCAAGATTCCTCTAGGTTTACTTTTAAGATGTATTTAGGTATTTTTTAACTGGACCTTGATCTCCTTCCTGGCAGGTACAAAAACTTTGTCCCAAATCAGGAGACTGGTATAAAAACATTAAACAAATACACCTTTCCTTACACTGGTATGATTTTTTTTTTCCAGGGTTCATTAAATTTATTGTACAGAGCAAAGTACTCAGACAGTAGATAACGAATAGTATTTTGTCTTCAGATTAATTAAATTGTCAGAGACTGCATTTTGAAAATTGTCTGACCAGTTATACAGTGGTTACTACAGTGGAAGTGAATGAGCCAGTAAAAAGAAATTAAGTCTTTTCTATAATTTTTACTTTATGGCTGTATTTAAGGCAAAAATGCAGAATTAAGCTTTGACATTTTTTCAGACAGTCTCATGGAACAGCACTGTCAGAGATGTGTAGATCAGTGTCAGTACTAACTTACTTGGGGGAAGGCATTCTGGTGAAAGCTGGAAGAATAATAGTGATTTATTTTAAAATTTGGATTAAAGAAACCCCAACACTGTTTCCATATATGTTGGCTGTTCAACCTAAAGATAGAAGTTTAGAATAAATAGAAATCTGCTTAAAAGTACTTCTTACTCTTTGAAAATGTTGCCAACCAGTTGTATTTTCAGACACAATATCAGATAATGTATCAGCAGTATCTGCTATTAACAACTTGTGAACCTGCTACTTGTCACTGTCAAGTCTTGTAAGGAATGTGTTCACTAGAATCTGAGCCAACTGCTGAATTAATGAGGAGATCATTAAAATAAATTTCTTGGATTATTTGTAGTGCATAATCTGACCAGCTCTTTATGTTTATATTCCTCTAGAACTGATCACAGTGCAGTTCTTTAAGTTCAAGACCTTTCATTCTTCTTTTAGAGCCTTAGAAATAAATTTGAAGTAACAGGTAACTCAGTTTCAGAGCTGGAAAGTGAGACAAGCTTTAAATATACCCTATGAGAATGGCTGAGTATTGGTGATCTAACATTGGAAGCATTCTACTTTTTTATTATTTTTAGTCGCAACAGAAATTCAAAAGAAACATGAGACTATTTCTCAAGCACTGAGAAACTATATAAGAGGCCCATTAAGGATACAATGAGAAATAATGTCCTAAAATTAAAACAAGGAAGCAGCCTTTGACTCCAACAAGATTTGAAGCTCACTGCCAGCCCAGAACTGGGAGTCAATGCCTTCCACAACTGAACGATAGTTTTGATTTCTGCTGTCTCCATGGTTTGAGAGGCAGCCTGGGTCCTGCTGTGAGCAGATATGACACAACCTCTTATGTTTCTTTCCAAGTCCTAATCAATCCCACCCCATGATTTTAACATTGTACATTCTGCTGGAAACAACAATTTGTCTTTCAAACTTACTATTCAGATCAAAATCTGTTACAGTAAATTCAGTGCCAAGAAAAGGTGATGAAAAGACCAGATTGTCACAGATTTAGAATAGATTGTTATCAACTGTTGTGGGTTGACCCTGGCCAACAGCTGAGCACCCCCACAGCTGCTTCCTCACTCTTCCTCCTCCCCCAGTATGACAGTGCATAAAAGGAGAGCAAAAGTTCTGGGCTGAGACAAAGACACTTCAATAAACAAAGGAAAAAGAGGTGGAAAGACCTAAGTGATACCAAGGCAAATGTTTGCTACCTCTTAGAGCAGTGTCTTGCCAATCTCCTCAGACATCAGATGTCTTGGAGGCCAATTACCCACATACACACCCCTTCTTCTAACCCACCTTTTATTGGGTAGCATAACTTCATATAATATGGAATATGGCCTTGGCCAGTTTGGGTCCTCTCAAAACTTCCTGCTCAGCTTGTGGAGAAGGCCAGCACCATATGGATTCCTATGAAAGAAGTTAACTCCATCCTGGCCAGAACCAGAACACCAAGTTTTTTCAGTTGTTTGGTTTTGCTTTTTAAATTCAACAAACTAGTTGTTTTTCATGCTGTCTACATAAAAATTGTTATTGAGGTTTCCTGCGCATGTCATGGTCATTTCCTTTGGATTGGTTGTGTTTTCCATGGAGCTACATAACTTGGTACTGCAGTTATCCCCAGTGTGCCATACTGCTTGGTCACAAACTGGTTTTTCCAAACTCTTAACTGAATAGTTTTGATTTAGGACTGTGTATTTTGAGGGTTTGGGCAATGTTTTCCTAGATAATGGTGCCATCGAACTCTTAAACTTCTTTTGACTTTTGTAGTTTCCCTGTGTCATGTTGACTTGATGTTGTATTTGACTGGTTCTGTACCACATGTGGCATTATGGGGTTTTTTGATCCAGTTCTGTTTGACTTTCCATATCAAAAGCAGAATGAAATAGTCCTAAGAGAGCAATTGCTGGTGGACATAAACTAAAACTGCTTTGAGGCTAATATTGGCTGCGATGAGTGCAGTTGCTCTGAAGTGACACCAGGCTGTAATGGCTCCTAAGGACCACTTCATAACTGACAATTTCTGGAATGAGGAGTGCTTCAGTTCCTACTTTCAGGTTTGATCAACAAGCTGCTCATCTGGTTAACTATCCCAGTCCTTGTTTCCCCTTATGTCACTCAGAAGGACAAGGCAGATGTCCACCTTTGAATGGAGACAATCAGGATGAAGTCCTTTCAGACAATTAAACCTATTTTTATTGCATCAAAGATATTTCTTGTGGTTTCGTTCATATCAAGGGATGGTTGTTAGGTGACTTATTCATAAGCAAGGATGGTTAGCAAGCTCAGAATTGAATCATTTTACCTTTAATAATGACTGATATAATGACTTTAAACTGCTGTTTTGCCTAACTGGGAGACCTCAACAGGCAGCAAATACCAAGTTCTCTGCTTGGAGTGAGTTTACATATCCAAAAGTGACTTCCTATCTGCAGGTGTATGTCAGGTAGGCATCATGTCTTTTTCTATTCTTCTCCCTACCATCTCAGAATAAGAGAATAATTAAGCTGGGAAGGACCTTTTGAGGTTTCTGGTCCAACATCCCGCTCAAATTTACTTTTGAAGTGGCACAATTTCCCAGCTCTGCTTGTTCAATGGCATGATTATAGTGCACACCCAAGCTAGTTCAAAAGAAAACTACTTCAGCTAAAGAAACTAGCTGTTATGTTCCTGATACTGCTTAGAGTGTTTGCATCTAAGTATAAAGCCCCTATGCTTCCTGAGATTATTTGCATTAAAAGCTATAAAACAGACATACCCCAAAGTCTTTGGTGTCACCATCTTATAGGATGGATTTTTCCAGGGTCTAAAAACTCGTTAAGATGTTTCATGCTGTTTGAACATCTCTGAATATTACTGTGAATACTTGTCTCTTCCACTCTCAGGGATCCTTTTTGACTTGGCTGCCAAATTGGGATGTCATAAGAACTTTTGAGTTGGTTCCTGAACTGTTGTGGTTTACAGTGCAGCCATAAACAAAAGGCAAAACAAAATATATGGAAGCTATTTGTGAGGCATGGGACATCTTGAGGCACAAATTCCAGGAGCTGATGCAGGTTAATCAATTCTTGAGTGATCATGTTATTTGCAACTTATTGAATCAGCAGAAATGTTAAAGACAAATTCATAGGACATTATTTGAACCCACTTCAGTGTTCCTTGAACAGTTTGCCTCATTTTTTTCCCTGCCACTATGATTTAGTACACAATTGAGAAAGGTAGGTGATTCTTTATACCACTGTTTCTTTTCTTGTAGGAATCAGAAGCTGGGGAAAGTAGTTAATGTAGCCACTAAGCTCTTTAAAACATATGGAAGTATTTTGTTCATTCATTATTTTGCTCAGTTAAATTCCTTATTGTTTATACTTTGACTTTTGGTTGACAAGGTAATATTTTCACCAATTTATTAAAAGATAGTATCAGGTAATTTAGGACTCATGTTTTGTATTTTTAAATAGCTACATTTCAGCAGCAAAAATATAAAGAGCCCAGATGTGCTTGGTAGAGGTAGTTCTGTGTCAGATGGAAGCAGCAGGAGACCAAACAGGAAAGAGCAGCAAGTCTGAGAGTTCTTTAGCAAGCTGTTCATTTGATCAAGGGAGTGGGCAACATGCCCTTGGCTTAATCAAGACTGAAAAACTTCAGTCCTCTACATTTGCCTATAGAAGTTTCCCCTTTACTGTGTGCAGTACAGTAGACAGGAGCATCTCATAATCTCATCACCTGATCTCTGGGGACCTGTGTCAATCTCCACAGCTTGATAGATCTTCTCTTTATTTTCTGTGGCTTGGTCTGTAATGGTTGAAAGATGTTCAAATTCCTGCGTCCTGCCCCCTCCCCGAGTGTATATATTCTGCCTCTTGGACAATCCTATAATGATCTCCAGAAGATATGCTGCAGAAGGTATTTTCACTGTTTCTCTGCCAGAAGACAGGGGAGCTGACTGGCAGAGACAGTTATGCAGTCATTTCTGCCCCATAGGAAAGGACTTGTCTTTGATCCATCTTTAGAATTTTTTAAGATTGCTTCATGCCCAGTATTTTTCCAGGTACTTTCTAGAGAGTGTGTAATCTATTAACAGCAGTCTCTATCATGAAAAATTGCATGGTTGAACTCTGTCCCCAGGACTCTTTGCTACAGCCCCACACCAGTTCTCTATGAAGCTTTCATTGAAGGCTCTATGACTTGGCTCAAATGGAGTCCTCAAATTTTAATTAAGAGTGAGTTCTTCCCAGATTAACCCAGGAAGAAGAGAGACTAAACTCAGACTACAATGTGGCTGCCACAGGGGTTGACTGGAGTGCTGAGTTCCCTCAGTGGTTTGGTTGTCAGCATGCACGTGCTGATACTGCAATGTTATCACTTTTCCTGAGCGAGATGGGGCAAGTCCCAGGCCAAATGTCACTGCTTGAGTCATGTCTAGAGGGTGGGGGGCTTTCCCCACTACTGCAGATTTCTCCAAGGGACAGCTGTTTAGAGCGGTCAAAGCGGACAAGGGAGTGCAGTTCAGATGTGAATGATGCAGAGTATCAGAGCTCCCATGCTCAAGCTCGCCGCCTAGTGTTTGACAAATGTAGGTGTATTGCCAGGGTATCAGTAAATTAGGGTATATATTAATGGAATGGAACAGTCATTGAATTGCTGTCTTGAGTAGCTGAAAGCTGAGAAACTGTGATTCCAAATGCATGTTGTGATTCAAAACATAATTGTGTGATGCTGAACTCATTTGGATTGGTTCTGCTTATTTCCTCAGGATTAGTCATTGCTTACAGTTATGCCTCTGCTTTTGCTACTTCCTGAGTAGGACAGAGAGGTCCAATTGCAGAAGCCTGAGGAAGCGCTGGAACAGAATCCAACTCACGTGATTTGCAGGCGTGTCTCTGACGGGAAGGTCTTTCTGCCCCATCTATTGAAAGAAACAACAAAAACTCTGTCATTCCTGGATTAAACAGTGTTCAAATGGCTAAAAGAACAAAGTAGTTGCAGACAAGTTCTCTAACTCTGTAATTGCTTTTGTGTCTGGTTCATAATTCCTCTATTTTCTCATGTTATGGTCCTTCTGCAGCAAGAGATGACAGAGCCACCAGAGTATCTGGAAGTACTCTTGCAGTGCCTGCACAAAAGAGCAAACTACCCTTAAATCATGTGCCAGCTTTTGCATTTGATATGCATAACTTTATATATCTGACAGTATTTAGTTGTATTAGCATTCCCCCCTTTTAATCTCACAGGTGAGATAGCAACAGTGCTACATTTGTATTATTTAGGAATCTAAAATATATGTAATACTATAAAGAAAGGAGGTTTGGTGGTGTTCCAAAGCTCTGTGTCCCTTAACAGAAAGTTCATTATTTTCTACCTTCTTGAGATGGAAATTCTCAGTGGGGTAGTTAGAATAACAAACAAACACAATCTAAGTATGTTTGTAGAATAGTAGAATTCAAGAAAAAGCTTTATTTCCTACTTCTTCCTCACAGCCCTACATATAAGATTTAAAACACTTAAGTGCTATTTTTCTTAGCATTTGGAGAACACCAGGTTTCATGGAAGATTTCCATATTTCTTGGGTGTTGGTACAATATAATTTTTCTTATATTTGTGACAAGCCAAAACACTTACTACATGTCAGCAAAAGGTTGTTTTGGTTTTTCTTTCCTTGCAGATTCACTGCATGGGAAAACATTGGAACATGGGTATATCTTAACCATTTTGAAAGTGAAAAGTCTTATGTTTATCCCAGCTGTGGGCATGATCTGTGTGATGTGAATACTTAAAGAAACCAGCACAAAACAGAGAAATGGAAGAAAGGGTGGGAAATGCTGCTGAAACTTTTTAGGGAAACTAAGCAAATGCAGATATACATGTTAAGCAGAGGTTTCATATCTTTTATACTGTTATAGTTCTAGAAATGGAAGGATAACTTTATACTTCTTTATACTCTTTTTTTTCCCAGTAATGATAATCATGCACATAAAATCAGACAGAGAAATAGTATGTAAGTTTCTACTTAGCTGACATCAGAATTATTATTCTTGAGGCCAGTAACTTATTTAGTGAATCAGAATGTCAGCAACAAGCAGTTGTTCTGTAAGGCAAATAACAAGCTATTGTTGTTCACACCTGTGCCTCATTTTCCCTTCTCTAGTGCTGTCAGGGGGTGTGTGTGTAGCAAATACATAAAGCAAGTTGAGCACTCCAAGGAAGTCTGGTTAACATATTTGTATTGTGATACTTTTAAAGGAAAGTGTGGGTTCTACTACCAAGTTACTGTGATACAGATGTGCTTGCCTGAGCTTGCAGTGGGAGTGAGCATTTATCACTGTGAAAAGGTTTCCATTTATCTTCACAATCACTTCTCTGGAATACTTAAGGTGTTCTATTGTAACCACATGACTTGTCAGGAAAAGAATGCCATAGATCTAAATGTTGCAGAGTTATGAAGAAAGATCCAAACTGGGTCCCATGCTGCTGGCCTTACTGGATTAAAAATAGTTCATGGCTGACCTGGACGTTGCACCATTTGTCTCCAGTGAGGTCAGTGCATACTGAATGGTTGGGTTGCTAGGAGGGGTCTGTGTGAAAAGTATTTGATAGGAAAATGTGTACAAATAGACCTGTCTGGAATTCATGTTTATGTGTTCCCAGAGTGTAAGGAATTGTTATGTAGGGATAGCAGGTGTTACGCTCAAAATCACGTTTAAGGGCAAAGAGAAAGCACGCATTGTATGTTATACACCAAGAATTTTTTTTTTCTTGCTACTACAGTTGAAATGTGAAGATTATAATATTTATTAATACAGATCTAACTGTTACAGAAAAAGAAAGAATAACAGTGCAATGAAAATTTTCTACACACTGCTGGGTTTCTAGCCCAACCATTGCTCGCCTTTCTGGTAGCTTCCCTGGGTCTCAAGAACAGCAGTTTAATTCTGAGTTGTATGGGGGATGTTATAGCAAGTTGTCAGCATGTGGAGTGCTTCACTAGGACAAATCTGACATTCCTGTGGATGGTTTCTTCTTCCTTGCTCCAGGATACATGTGAGATCATTTTTTGTTTCCTAACAAGGTTTTATATTCTTGATCTTTCTTCGTTTGTCTGAGGCTCTGTTACATCCAAATTTACTGTCTGTATTGTGACACATATGCATGTTAGATACTACTTTGTCCTCTATGTTACCCCTAAAACTAGTTTTGTGCAGGTCCAGGTCTGCATTTCTTAAGCCAAATCTGGGTGAGTCATTTTAGCCGTGGAGTCTCCAGTGCCAAGGCTGTGCTCCAGGTCATCTGCCTGTACCCCCGTGCTGCACCCTGTGTCCCCACTCCTAGTCACAGAGGTAGTTTAGGAAAGGTTGTGTGAAGGTGTTGTGTGCTCTCTTGGGTAAGGGTTTGTGAAGGTTGTTTTAGAAATTAGGTCCCTTGCTCTGGTGGATGAGGTTCCTTTTGGAGTGTTGGGTAACATTTCACAGAGTAACAGAACCTGTTAGGTTGGAAAAGACCTCTGAGATCATCGAGTGCAACCCATGACCGAACGCTACCATGTCAACCACACCATGGCACTGAGTGCCACATCCAGTCTTGTCGGTGACTCCACCACCGCCCTGGGCAGCCCATTCCAATTGATAGTTAAGAGGAGTTACTGGCTAAGGAGAGTTGTGCTTACTGGGATTATTTCGGGCAGGATGCTCAACCCCTGGGCCCGGGCGCGGCGGGTGTCCCGTACCGAGCAGCCCGGCAGGGCGGGGAGCCGAGGGCAGCGCGGGGCTGCAGGGCGCTGCCTCTCCCGCTGCCGCCACCAGAGGGCGCCGCGGCCGCCGAGCGCCTCCCTCTGCTGCTGGCGCTGGCGGCCGGTCCTGCCGGGAGGAGGGAAGGGGAAGGGGGGAGGAGAAGGAGGAGGAGGGAGGGCGGGCAGGCGGCGACGGCGGCACCGCCACCAGCCGGAGGCCGCTCGCCCGCGCTCCTGCGGCAGAGGCGGGCAGCCGGGCGCACCGTGCCCCTCGCCTCCTCCCCGCGCCGCGCGGCTCAGCGGCCCCCGCCAAGATGTCTCGGGAGCCCGGCTGCAGCCGCTGGCTCCTCTTCGCTGCCTGCGCCCACCTCGTCTTTCTCCTCCCGCCGCTCCGCGTCCGGGGTGAGTGGCGGGGGCCGGGCCGGGACGCCATGGCGAGGTGAAGGGAGGAGACCCGGGACGCTCGGCCCCTTCGAGGAGGTGATGACAGGGGAGGAGGGCACGGAGAGCTCGGAGTGGCGCCGGAGCCGCCGCTGCTTCCTGCCCGCTCTGTCCCGCCCCGCGCGGGGAAGCGGGCGGGGGAGCCGCGGTGCTCGTGTTCCCGAAGTTTGTTGGCGATCCGTGCTGCAGCGCTGCCGGGCGGCGCGGGGTCCCTGCGCAGCGCCGGGAGCGCCTCCCGGGCCGGGGCGGTGTGCGGGGCCAGGGGCTGCAGGCAGAGACAGCCCGCGCCGGGGAACCGGCGCTCGGGTCGGGAACAGCTGCGTGGAGCAGCCGGCCGGACCCAGCGCGGAGCACTCGGGCTCAGGTCTGGGCAGCGCCGCACTGACGGGGTGTTCTGCTGAGGGTGGGGGGAAAGGTAAAACCGTCCGGCTGAAATGCCCGCCGAGAGGACGGAAATATGTCTTAGAGGTGTGTCTAGTCGGTTGGGAGAAGATTAAAAGAGAAGAATTAATAGTATGTTAGTGCTTGGGTTGCTACAGGCTTCTGGAGTTGGGAGCTGTTGGCGTGAGTGTAAGAGACGGAAGTAAATGTTTACATCTGTTCTATTTCTCATTATTTTTATTCCTGAATATTCCCAGCTCTGTCAGCATAGGCTTGTCAGTTTGTTGTGAGCTTTAGGATTTGAATCTCTTCCACTGCTACGGCTTGTGCATCAAAATCACACAGGGGAAAACTGGTACTAATAAATCCCATTTTCAGCAAAGTAAAATCGTGTTATTTCTGTTTTTCTTCTTCTAAACACTTTTCCTTTCACTGACACATGTTGGTTTTTGGAGGAGTCCTAAGACTCTACAGCTGTTCCTAAAGCTGCATTTTACTTTTTCTGGCATGAGTAGTTTTGTTCCAGTGCTTCAGTAAGGTCCTATAGCACTGGTAACCTCAAACACGTTATAATCACAGTCAGAGAATAGCAGCTTCAGTTTTTCCTGTATGTGTATTTATTGTACATATGTTNGAGGAGAAGGAGGAGGAGGGAGGGCGGGCAGGCGGCGACGGCGGCACCGCCACCAGCCGGAGGCCGCTCGCCCGCGCTCCTGCGGCAGAGGCGGGCAGCCGGGCGCACCGTGCCCCTCGCCTCCTCCCCGCGCCGCGCGGCTCAGCGGCCCCCGCCAAGATGTCTCGGGAGCCCGGCTGCAGCCGCTGGCTCCTCTTCGCTGCCTGCGCCCACCTCGTCTTTCTCCTCCCGCCGCTCCGCGTCCGGGGTGAGTGGCGGGGGCCGGGCCGGGACGCCATGGCGAGG
>VZTX01000974.1:553373-633085 GCA_013400915.1 Pardalotus punctatus | reverse complement strand
AAAACCGTCCGGCTGAAATGCCCGCCGAGAGGACGGAAATATGTCTTAGAGGTGTGTCTAGTCGGTTGGGAGAAGATTAAAAGAGAAGAATTAATAGTATGTTAGTGCTTGGGTTGCTACAGGCTTCTGGAGTTGGGAGCTGTTGGCGTGAGTGTAAGAGACGGAAGTAAATGTTTACATCTGTTCTATTTCTCATTATTTTTATTCCTGAATATTCCCAGCTCTGTCAGCATAGGCTTGTCAGTTTGTTGTGAGCTTTAGGATTTGAATCTCTTCCACTGCTACGGCTTGTGCATCAAAATCACACAGGGGAAAACTGGTACTAATAAATCCCATTTTCAGCAAAGTAAAATCGTGTTATTTCTGTTTTTCTTCTTCTAAACACTTTTCCTTTCACTGACACATGTTGGTTTTTGGAGGAGTCCTAAGACTCTACAGCTGTTCCTAAAGCTGCATTTTACTTTTTCTGGCATGAGTAGTTTTGTTCCAGTGCTTCAGTAAGGTCCTATAGCACTGGTAACCTCAAACACGTTATAATCACAGTCAGAGAATAGCAGCTTCAGTTTTTCCTGTATGTGTATTTATTGTACATATGTTCATTCATACATACATACATACATACATGCAGGTAGAGAGCAGACATGGAAACACTTGTGTTCTTGTTCAGTAGGTCTCGATTAATGCTTGTATAGAATTTTTTTCACCAGAAACTTATTGTAGGATCATGGTTTTCTTTTGGCTTTTTAATAGATCCTTTTACATTAAAGAGTCCATCCTTTCCTAAATAACCCATGCTTTTGAGATGGCCTGGATAGTAAGTTTGCAAAACAATCAGCTTTGTTCTTGGAAAACAGAAGTAATTTGGATTGCCTTCCACAGCAGCAAACAGCTTGTCTGTCTGTACTTAAGTAATTGCATATATTCCAGCTTGCAGGTGGCAGCTTACAGAATGGGAAAATGTATTCAGATGATTTTCTGTGGTCTAACTTCTAGACAATCAGACAGGATCATGATGATGCTTTTTCACCTACTGTTTTTCTTTGCTTGCCTTTTATAAAGATACTGGTGTACCCAGCACTCATTTAGACATTTCAGTGGTTCAGAGTGATGATTTTAGCTGCCTTCTTCCCATATGTGCCATTTGTGTAAAGATATATAGGTAGATGCTTTTATTTTATGAAAAGCTTCAGATGCTGTAAATTTGCTTGCATCACCCTCTCCTCTTCCTCCTTCCCCTGCTCTCTCCCCATTTTGTGTTGATGAATCTGTAAGTCTTCATTCTTATCTGGCTAGATCAAAGTCTTTGATGCTGATAGGGTGGCAACAATGAAGAAATGTTGTAAAGGCTTGCATATAAATACATGAAACTAATTTGTAGTGCTCACAGGCTGTCTCATCATGGAAGATCCCATCTCTTTGAGTGACAGCATCAGTGCAGATTTCCTCTGGAATCATGTCAATACATGGAATCTTAGGTTCTTTGAACACTTGGAAGGGAAAAGAAACCCAACCAAAACAAAAATAGGCCTTTCATTAAATTATTATTAGAAGTATAAAGAAATTATGTTTAAAATGTTTTCTCTACTGTGTACAACATAATCACTGGCTGTCATTATTTGAAGGGGTTATTATTAGTCATAGTTTTGCCATATGTTTAGTCATAGAATTTTTACTTTTTTTGTGGCTCATTGAAACTGACCCCCAGCTCAGTGAGATGGTTGGAATGACTCTGGGGTCAGTCAACCTTGAATCAGACTGTAAAAGAGGAATATAACAGAATTGTTGCTTTTCTGTCTCAGGTGGATTAGTCTGTGAAAGCAAAGAGTTAAGTCCTCAGGTTTTAATATCCTTTGCACTTCAAGGACATATAATTGTAAACGTTTGGAAATTGTTTATGCTTGAAAGGGTATTACTGAAGAAAAGTTTGCTTCTGCATATAAAATGTGATATTACATAATTGTCTATATTTATACCATTTATTGTATTTTAATGCTGCAGTGTTTACATCCAGTTTTCTCGTAGTTTGTTGGCATATTCCAGTTGCTGAACAGTGAAGATAATTACACAGTTTTACTTTATAGTGTTAATAATATAGTGTAAATCTATTTACTTACCAAAATGTAAATGGAAATAATGGAACACTTGACAAAAATAAATAGGAATTGAAAGAATTGAATTGGAGTTCTCAGATTACATGTCCAGGTTTTGAATGGATCCAAAAATGTCTAGCTTTTCCAGTGGATTTTAGTCCTGTTCTCAAAAGACATAAAGATAAGATTGATGATAATATAGAACTACTTTAAAGTCTTTCTAAAATTTCTTTCCTTTTCTTATCCTCAGTTCTTGGGCATTTAGCAAAAGGAGGGGAGGACTAGTGATCCGCACATGCTTTTGTCTGTATGTGCCAGATGACAGGATGTTAATGCACAAGGTGTATTAACAACCTTCAGAGTACACAATGCATTAAATAATGAAGTGACAAATACAAAATTACAGGTTGCATTTAAGATGGTGCCTTGTTGGGTTGTTTTCTGCTTTGGGTAGCTTTGTTTGTGAAAAACTGTACAGTTAGTCACCCATGTCTTTTGGTTACTGTGGTACCTACAGGCCTTGAACTTCTACCGGCTAGTAAGTTTCTTCTTGCAATATATTTTCTCTGTGCTCTATGGTAAATCAGTGGTCCAACTGAGGTATGTTTATTAGAAAACACAAAAGACTAGAGGAAATTCTGGATTTAGCAAAGGTACCTCTAGCTCCAGAGATTGGTATGTGTTTTAGGGAATTACACTGAAAGAAATCTGTTGCAGTTGTCTGAATTAATAATGATGTTTGGGCTTGAAAAGTTACTGTTTTGTTGTAGGAACATCTGATAATTCCTAGACATAGGTCATTCTTCTTTGTACACATATACCTTGCACACAACAAAAAGATTTCCTTCACACATAAAATTGATGGTTTCTGCCTGTGTTGTACAAGTGACCTGGCCATGAGCTGCATGTGGAGTTCGAATTTTTGTATGAGTGGTCCACTTCTTCAGAAACCTCTGGGGAGTGAATTGCAGTGAATGAATTAATCCTGGAGATGTCCACTTGTGCCAAGGCACTGTATTTTCTACCTACCCTGTGATCCCTTTGTTGATGTGTTGTAGGCCAGCTAATTTACCATGTTCTTCTCCTGCTGCCCTTTTCCCAGTAAATCCTTAGAAGAGGATATTTATTTCCATGCTGAGAGATCAGGTTGCTTAGCCAGATCATTCTAGGCCACAGTTTTTTTCTGAAGACTGCTTTATCAAATTAGATGTGCATAACAGATTTACTAATCAGGTAGAAGAGTGTTGCTAAGATAATTTCATACAGCCTGTGTGAGTGAAAAGCATGATTAATGTTGGCTGAAGATTCTTTGAGTTCTTTTGGTGGTGTCTTCAGGGATCTGTTAGTCTGTTTTGTGAATGGCTCTTCAGTAGTGTAAAAATAGTCTGAGCAGTTCTTGTCTTATTAAAATGTATTATCTGGAAAAAGTCTTCCTGATATATTTAATGTAAAAGATACCAAGTCATTTTAATGTGTTTAATTTTTGGAAAAGAAGGGGAGGCTGCACTTCTGAAATCACAGGGAATAAGAATAATGATATAGCGAGAGACTTTAGCATTCATTGCATTTATTGGTTTGTTGAATAAATTGTAAGTGAGTGTTGAAATTACACTATGTGACAGGGTCAGAGATGGTTGATTTTAAGGTTCACCTCCTACAATATTGGTCCATCCCCATATGCAGGAAGGCAAGTAAAGATGGCAGGATGCCCACATGCACAAACAGGAGCTCCTGGCAAAACTCAAACATAAAAAGGAAGCGCACAAGAGATGCAAATACAGTCAGGTCACCCCAAGACTAACATGGAGACACTGTCTGGGAGTGCAGGTATGCCATTAGGAAAGCCAGAGCCCACCTGGAGTTGAATCTGGTCAGGGATTCAACTTGTGAAAGGTAAGAAAAAGGGCTTCTGCAGGTGTATCAGCAAAAGAGAGACTGGGGAAAATAAGGGCCTTATGAATGGAGGATAGGGTTAAAAGAAGGACTCGAAAAGAGCGCAAGGAGCTCAGAACCTTCTTTACCTTGATCGATATTAATAAGACTCACCTTCAGCAATCCCAGGCCCCTAAAACCCATGGGAAGGTCTGGAGCAAAGAAGAATTAATCTCACTGGAGGAGGACTGGTTTAGGGAACATTTGAACAAACTGGACATACAGAAGTCCACAGGACCAGGCAGACACAAGGGCTGGTGGAGTTTGATGATATCAATGCAAGGCTACTCTTGATAATCTTTGACAGGTGGTGGTGACGGGGGGAGATTCCTCAAGACTAGAAGAATATCACTCTTGTCTTCAAGGAGGGCAAGGATAAGTTGGCTGGTGTTACCTCAGTCCCTGGGAAGGTGGTGGAGCAAATAATCCTGGGTATCACTGCCAAACAATGAAGGACAAACATATGAAGGACAAGAGAAGGTGATTTGGAGAAGTCCCCATGTTTTTATGATCAGGCAGTCAGCTTAACCAACCCAAAAGGTTTCTGTTATGACATGACTGCCTTCATGAATGTGGGGAAAGAAGAGGATATGCTTCATCTCAACTTTAGCAAGAAGCTTGAGTTCAGTCATGTCTCCTATAATGTCAGCACAGACTGATGGAAGTGTGGGCTACATGTGTAGACAGTGAGGTGGATAGAAAACTGTGTGACTTGGTGAGCTCACGGACTGTCGGATGAGTGGCATGGTGGCTCCAGTAGTGTTTAACCTTTCATTAATGACCTGGACAATGGGATGTGTACCATCAGCGAGGATACACATGATTCAGGTGTTGATGCACCAGCTGGTTGTGCTGCAGAGGGACCTCAACAGGCTGGAGAAGCAGGCAGACAGGAACCTGGGGAAACTGAGTTCAGTGAAGGGAAATACAAAGTCCGGCGCTGACAAGGAGGCATCCCATGCAGCATGGCACATGGGGAGCACATTGTCTGGGAGACAGCTTTGCAGAGAGTGACTTGAGAGTCCTGGTGTGCAGCAAACTGATCATAAACCAGCAGTGTGCGTTGTGGCAGAGATGGCCAGTGGGCCCCTGGGCTTCAGTGGGAAGTGTGTTGGCAGCAGGGTGTGGGAGGTGACATTTCCTGTCTGCTCAGCTCTGGTGAGTGTGGCACATCTGGGATGCTGTGTCCAAGTTTGGGCTCTCCAGTACAAGAGAGACACGGGCATACTGGAATGAGTCCAGCAAAGGACCATGAAGATTATTAGTAGATTGGAACACCTGACAGACGAGGAGAGGGTGAAGGAGCTGAGGCTGTTTAGGCTGGAGGAAAGAAGGTTCAGGGAAGACCTTACCAACATATGTAAATACCTGATGGGGAGCAGTAAGGAAGACAGAGCCAGAGTCTGGTACTTAACAGGACATGAGGCATTTTACACAGACTGAAATACAAGAAAATCCATTTGAACATAAATACTTGGTTTTCTTTTCTTTTTTTTTTTTTTTCCTTTCTTTTTTAAATCTGAGAATGAACAGTGGAAGAGGTTGCTCAGAGAGTTTATGAAGTCTGTTCTAAGACATACTCAAAACCTGACTAGACAAGGTCCTGAGGATCCAGTTCTGGGGGGGTTCAGCTAAATGACTGTTAGTGATCCTTTTCAACTTCAACAATTCTGCTGTTCTGTAATAACAAGTTGAAGTAGTTTAATTAATTCCCCGAAGAGCTTTATCTATGCTCTCAAAGACGTAGTGTGAAATAGGTGATCTGATTATTGTTTGATTTATTTCAAGGGTCACGTATGTTAATATTTTATAAACATTAGGAGCAGTGTGGGATGGGTTATTGAATGCACTGTGGTGACAGAGGCAGCCTCTCTTGTCAATCACAGTTGTCTTAGGTTTCATGTGTGATTCCTCAGGTGCATATTAAAAACTGAAAATTATGTTTGTGAATAAGCTGAATTTACGAGGTGGTACTTCTTCAGGTTAATACTACATAATTAATACATTTCCTGGAATAAGGATGTTTTGTGTTGGTCTTGTAATTAGGATCATGTCAAGTAGAAGGTGTGGATCTGATTTGTGTAGGGGAAGCTATTCCTGGTCTGAATCTGTAAATGCCATTGGGAGAAAAGGAGGAAAATGCCTTTGAGATTAGCTCAGTTGGTTAGAGCCTGGTGCTCATAATGTGGATTCAATCCCTGTACTGGCCATTCACTTAAGAGCTGTGGGTCCCTTCCAGCTCAGAATATTCTGTGATTCTGATTTATGGTCACCATGAGTCTACTGTGTTAGAATGATTTTTGGAATGTCTGGATCTAGTGGTGTGATTTGAGGTTCAAGTTAATCAGGACCTGAGATGTCATTGTGAGCCTTGGCTCCTGGCCACTTGATGAAATTGATCTCCAGTTGGAAGAGCATAGGGATGTCGGTATTCAGAGATGGGGCACCCCAGACCTAGGACAATCTTGTCTTGCTGTCATATATTGTAGGTTTCTAGTGTGTCAGAGGAATGATAATGGCTAACAATTCACTTTGAAGTCAATTTCAAACAATAAAAAATTTAAATTTGCAGTGAGACAATCCACTTGAATCTGTTTTCCACCCCAGTTTTTAAGAAAACCATCAATTTCACCGTGATGAATAGTATTCTGAATTCCTTCCAAATTACAACAATTTACTTCCATTTGCATCTCTTTAGTATGTTTAAGAAAAAGATTTCTCACGAAGAATCTTAGCAAGGCTTTCTTATGTTAAATGGAACTACTTTTACAAATGAGCGGGCTGAGACAAATTGATTGACTACATCAACAACAAAAAAAAAAACCAACACCAGAACCCATTTTACGATTATTTTTCTAACACAAACCAGAAGTGTATGCAAAGGGTGGTGTCGCTATAAATAGTTTAAGATAATGCTACATCTCTCCAGATTAGCTCTGTGGGGTCCCTGTTCTTTTTGTAAACATTTATTTGGGTCTCATACATTAAGAAGTTTGTCTGTTGTTCAGAGATGGCATTCAAAGCCTCTGATAGTCATCTTCACTTTTGATAGAAATGTCTGTCAGCCACTGTCAGTTTCTGTGGTTCCAAGAGAAGCTTTGGTAATCCAAACTTTAACCTAAAAACAGTGGACTGCAGGTGTCCCATGTAGTAGCACATCAGGCTGTTACCAAGTGAGCTACTGACTGAGCAATTGGAGGTTTTTTGGGGGGTTGTTTTTTTAATTTTGCTTTGTTTGGTTTGGTTTGGTTTGGTTGGTTATTTGGGTTTTTTTTGTGTGTGGTTTTTTTGTTTGGTTGTTTTTTCTTTAAAGGGTTTCATTTGCCTTGAAGCCAAGACAAATTGGCTTCACATGGAAGAATGATTTTTTTTCAGTGATGGTATGGGAATTGCCAGGCAGCAAATGTATAAATTCTATAAGAACAGACTCTCATGTTCACAAGGATTATTATGAACACAGTTTCATTAAATGTGAAAAATTACCTAAATGATTGAGGGGGGCTGGTTTCTTTTTTTTGCTGCAGAACTTTGTCAGCTGTGAAAGTGAGCTCCTGTAATATGAAAAAAAGTCTGTTTTTTCTTTCAGCTTCTGCTGTAAATGTAGTTTCTGAAGGTGCAGAAGATGAGACTGAACTACCAGTGATGCAGGTAATAAATTTTAATTGCTAGAGCAGGAACATTTTACAGACATTATAAAATAAGCTAGAATAGACCAGAGCAGAAAGCTTAATATCTGTGGCATTGATTATTTTGATCATTGACTTCAGTAGTACTAAATGTCATATGATGTCTTTCTGTTCTGTGTCATATAAAGTCTTAGTGCGATTGCTATTGAGAAAAGTTTTTGAGTATATTATCTTTATTATTTCAAAGAAAGGCTTTCCTTTCTTCTTGGTTTTGTTAAATATATAATACATTGAGAAGGAAATGGCTGCCTCTCTGCCAAATTGGCATTATTATATATTGCTACTCAAGTCATGGCTCAAGCAAAGCTTGCATATGAAATTTCAAAGTAACAGGCTAGGGGAACTAATAGTCAGAGCTAGCCCTAGTTTTAAATAGCAAAATGGGTATTAGGTGTGTATGCATGCTTGTCTTTTGGCAGACTTCTGTCTACTGTTTTTTATGTGTGTATATATATGTAACAGATATTTCTGTATGTATAAAAGAAATTTAAGGGAGGAAAATACTGGAATGAATCAAGAGTTAAAATCTGTAGCTGCCATTTAGATCTAGTGGTCTCCCATCAAAGGCAATAGAAGTATAGTCAGAAGTATGTATTTCTAAATAATTTTTGGTTTTGATGATGATTGCTATACCTACAGTAATTTTTCTAAATGAGAAATATCCCTGTTGCAACTGATCCCTACACTGCTGAGCTGCTGCAGTGTGTCTGGCAGACTCAGTAATGTCATTCTGTTGCCATTACTAATAGGTTGCTTTTTGTTAAATTCCATTACTGTCTCAGTCCAGCTGTTACCATTTTTTATAGGATACAGTTTATGAAGGCATTCCTACTATTTTAGAGTTTCAAAACCTTCCCTCAGATGAAGTCAGAGGTACTTTCTAGAACTCTTCAGACCAAAATATCTTCCCCCCCCTTTTTTAAAAAATAACATTAACAGTAATATAACAGGCAAAAATTAAAAGTAATTAGTAATTATAAGTATGGCTTGTTCTTCACACTGTGTACCACAGAACACATAGGTTTTTGTTTGCATAGAAAATCAATCCTATGTTTTTTCTGATACAGGTTAGCGTAGGATGTCAATTTACTGTATTATATAATGACAGTGTTGTGTATTGATATCAAAATTAATTAATCTTTAAAAGATTTTTTATAACTTTATTGACCCAGTCAGCAGAAAAAAAGGTTATAAGAATGGATGCAATGCAGTCATTTTTGAAAATGTTTTACAGATGGCTACCAAGGAAGTTGGAGCTTATTCATTTCAGTGTAAATGAGGAAAGATCGTCTGATGCAAGTAGAGCTAAAAGGATTACATAGATCTGATATTTTAGAAAAAGGGAGGGGGCTAAGTATTTATAAATAGAAATTGTCTCAAGGGTAGAAAAACTATATATGAGCTTATTACTTAGGAGTGCCTTCTATCGCATTTTTATATGAAAGTCTTAAAACACTTAAATCAAGATAAATCCTACAACATTCTTATATGCAGCTAGTAAAGATGAGTTTGATTTTTCATGTGGACAAACCAAAGCACTGGGGTGGTGCCACCTGGGATAAATTGTGCAACAAATGAAGGCTGTTTTCCTTCCTACAATTTTTGTAGGAAGAGCAGAGTTCTTTCTCCAGTCCTGTCTCTCTTAAACTACACTTTTCCAACCCAAACTCTGTTACTTAGAAGAAATTGAATATGCTCCTATGATATTTAATGTGTGTCTTGGTTTCCTGATGAGCAATGCACATGGAGTGTCACTGCTGCCTCTTCCTCAGCACTCTGCTAAAATTCCATCACAAATGTTTGTGATATCTGAGTAAATTACAGTGATGTCATGTTATGCATCATACAACAACCTTTTGATATTTCTCTTGATATAAATTGCATCTGAATCTTCCTTTAAGAATTGTGTTTTGATACAAGCTTGATAGTAGATAAAATTAGAGTGTGTTGGGGTTTTTTTTCCCACTGAACAGGTGTGTTTGTATTGTAGAGTTCCATATTCTAAACAGCACTCAGGAGATACAAAAAAAAACTTTTAAAAAAAAAACCAACTTTTTTTTGGTATAAATTCAGTCATGGCAAAGCATTCTCTTCTTTTCTTTTCTTTGCCTTGCCTTGCCTTGCCTTGCCTTGCCTTGCCTTGCCTTTTTTCTTTCTGTATTTTCTGAGTAATAGTATGCAAGCATGTAGGATATCTGTTGCACTTCTTAATGATAAATAACTTCTTATTTTATTTTTCATAATTAGTTTTTGAGTTAAAACTTCTATGTATACATTTATAATCTGAGGAGTGCTTTGACTCCCAGTGTTTTTCTGTAGAAATATTGGAGATTTTGTGTGTATTCTTATCTGTGTTTTTTTCTTTCCTTCTTCTAGAAGTCTGAAAAAAGTAGAACAATTAGTAAAGTAGGCAGAGGTAAGTAGTGTATGGTGCTGTTTCACAAATACTTTGGTTATTTTTTTTTCTTTTCTTGGTTCGTGTAGTCTCATCAAACAGAAAATTCTAAATATTTGATTGTACTTGTAATTCTTGTAGTTAAGTTTTTTGTGAAATGTGCACTTGCTCTATGAAACTGATGAATTGCTTTTTGTAGTGCACTTTAGCTTTAAAATAAAATTTTATGATACTTAGTAGCTCTTCTTGTAACAATATAAGATGAAACTGAATTTTACCATTCTGCTTGGCTCTAATTGTACTTGTAATAACTAGGGTTATTATAAATTGCTTGTAACAAATTATACAACTTTGTATTATCTGGAAGCAAGTATTTAAGAAGCATGTCAAACATTAATAGGTAAAATAGTGGTAAAATAATCTTCTGCTGCTGGACACATGATAAATAATGAGAATAAAAATTCTGCAATGTTCGCCTTTTCTGAAGACAAGTCTAATGTCCTTCTGGCAAAAAGTTAACAGACCTGACTTGCATTCTCTGCACTGTAACCTTGGACTTCTCAGTCTGCTAAACCATCAGGACTCAGCTCTGATTGTTGTAAAAGGACCCGGCTTAATTATGTCTGTCTTCTGGCATTTCCTGATAGAACATTTGTCAATACTGTTAGAGTGTGAGGAGCATTGGAGAAAGTGAAGGTTTTGTGGTATCTCTAAGTACTCTTTCCTGTTACTACCGTTAAAGAAAATATGCTGGACTAGATGGACTGCTGGTCTGATGCAATACATAATTTTTTGTGTTTTCTGTCTTTTTTTTCTTCTTTAAATGAAATTCTCTCTCTCCCTAAGATTTTTTTTGTTGTTGTTTTGCAGGTTCTTTTAGGTCTTTTAATCCATTTATAAAGGTTAAATGGAAGGGTGTGAAACAGACTGTAGTTCTTGATGGTTCTTAGTTCCTCTGATATTTCATTCTTCTCTTTTGAACGGTTATACACAGATCAGTAGCACTTCTGGATATTAATCTTTCAAAAGACTGTTCTTTCCCTTGCTTCATTGAGTGTTTCTCAGCTTGAGAAACAATTTAGGTGTTTAATATTGTAACTATTTTCTGTTGATATTTTCATACACTGAATATGTCTTTTTATTAACTTTTTTAAACTCCCTATAGCAAAGGAAACTATTTCCTTTTGATTTAATCATCCTAATAGATGTGATCTTACTCCTCGAAAGTATTCTATTGTGGAATATCACGGGTGTTGTTAAATGTACCATAAGTGAAACTAAGCGTTATTCAGATGCTTCCATATCTGTAAATATACTGGAACTATGACAGCAATTATATAAAAACAATGTCGTGTTTGCTTTTTATCTCTGTGGATGTTTTCAGTGTTGTGCGTGCATGTAGATTTAGCCCTTTGACTCTCATTAGCATAAACAAAATGTAGTTTCAGTTCTCACACTGATTTTAGTTTTTGCACAGGAAATCTAGCAAAGATCTTGCTAGGTAGCAATTAGTTGCTATTCAGAAGTTTTTATTATGCATGGAATTTTTAAGCAGTTTGTTTGGTGGTTCAGAGCATGAACACTGTTGATTCCTACACTGTTTGGGAAAAACGTGAAATGAATACTGATATCTAAACCAATGTTTATTCCATCTCCACAATATATCACCAGAAACCTCAAACAATTTGACAATATCTTGATGAATAAGCTAATAAACAGAGGGAAAATAATACTGAGGGAAAAGCAAAAAAATATCTAGCTGCAGCTTTGAGCTGTCATAGATCTAAATGAACAAATAACTGTTCAGAGGAACAAAGCAGTGCAATTGATCCTCAGATCTTGGACATAGCAATCTTCTTATAATCTTAGTGAAGATACTTGTGGTTAATGCTCTTTCTGCTCCCAGTGTTTTTCTTGAGATCCTTCTTCATGGGCTCAGTTTTACTCTTTTTCCTTCTGATTACTTCTTTTCTTCTTTCCTTCCTTCAGTTTTTCTCCACCTTTGTTGCACTGTTCCTCACTCATTTTACTCTATTTGCCAAGATAACATATAATTTTTTTTGGTGTGAACTTTGTTCTTTCTCCATAATTTTCAACATTCTGTACAGATCTCAGGGGCATTAATTTCTTTCCTTGTGGTGCTATCTTAAGTTGTTATATTCTGAGTTTCCTGGTTCACTTTCTACGTAGTATCTGTTAAATTCAGCCTTTTGTGGCCAAACAAACAGAACCAGCAGTATCATGTGTTACTCCTCATCTTTCACATTGATTGGTACTTAGTTAATGGTGTTGAGTGGGTTATGCAGCATAGATTAAACTTGTTAAGAATTCTGGAAAAGGTGTCTGGCCTCTTCCTTTTATCTTCTCATCCTCTGTTGTCATCTGCTGTGCTCTGCTTCTGAATGCGATCATATCTGCCTGTTTTTCTAAGATTTCTAAGTATTGAGGGTTTATTCTATCTACTGTCACCAAGAAAACTTGTCTACCTGCTTCATCATCTACTTGTATTTTATAGTAGGCACTTTTATAATCTATAAACATTTGCAAAGCTACTTCATTACTTTCTTTTAAATTTCTCACAGTCTTCTCTCCTATTTAAAGTTCTTAATTATGATGCCTTTAAACACTGTGAAGACGTGTAAGGTGTTGGTGCTGTCATATTAAATAAGAGTATTGTCTTGGTTTGAAGACAGGTGTCTGCTAAGGAAGGTGCGAACCTCCCTTAGAACCCACAAATGTCAACCCCCTTCCCTCCAAATTATTATAACTTTGGAATCAAGGGCTTTCAGGCAAAGATACGGGGAAAAGGAGTAACAGGTTTTTTTTTAACTAATATCTATAGCAAGACAAACAATCAACAACAACAGTAGCAATGACAAACAAACAAACAAAACCCAGAAGATGCGGTGACAGAAGTCTCTGGGCTGCCAAGCGCTTTTCCCGTTCGGTGCAGTTCCGGTCTCAGCCGGCAGGGGCGCTGTCGGGCTCCCGGCCGGGCAGGGCGGGTGCGATGACTCCCGCGCAGCTGCAGGGGGCGCTGTGGCGCGGTCAGCTCTGTGGGTGCGGGCAGTGCTGAAGTGCCCAGAGGCAGCGGGCGGGGCGGGGCGGGCAGGGCAATGGCGGGCGTGCAGCANGCCCAGCTAGCTCTTTGTCTCTTACAAAAGGAGTTAATAGTCCTTAAGTGTCCAGCCATTAGTAACCTAGCACCAGGGATGGGGAAAAATTCCACAGCCCTCAACCTCCAACAAGTTTCAACTCTGTGTTCTCACGTGTGCATCTCTCCATCTGATGTTTATTTCTGGGTAGGGTTTTAAACTCTTATTGGGGAAGCATTTTTTCTGTTTCATGTTCGTGCATTGCCTAGTGAAGGTCTGTGACTAAAACCTTTTAACTCTGGTGACAAGGAGTGATTGTGTATTGGAGAAGATGCAACCTCGAGTGTGGCTGCTGTTAACTGCTGCACATCTTCCAGTCATGCCATGCTTTTTAGAAACAAATCTTGAAAAGAGCTGTTTTGGATTTTTGTTTGTGTTTTAAATTATGCCTTTTTACTATTTCACAAAATGTTTGTGTAATTAAAGGAATAGCTTACTGTGTAATAGATTCCCTCACACACCTGGGTTCTCACTAGCTTTGGAGCAAGTCAGAAAACTGACAAACAAAATTCTTTTGTCTTTAAATCTTCTTATTTTGTTGTTTACAGAATTAAAAGAAATTGTATTTGTCATCCAGAGTCAAAGTAATTCTTTTCATTTGAAGAGGGCAGAAGATCTAAAAAGAGATATTTTGAAACAGGCTGTAGATCTTGGAAAGGTATGTTGAGATAATATAAAGTGCACCTTGTTATATATGCTGTTGCTGCATTTTACTAAAAATACTGGGGTTTGTTGTGCCTTTTTTCAAATCCATTCTATTTCTGTTGTTAATCGTTTCCTGTGTGCTTATAAGAAAACTATTTCAATGGTTATTTTCTGATTGTATGCTGTGATTTATCACTACTTTAAATTTCAACTATCAACCTTACTGTTTAACAGCTGTTACTGTTCGGATGGCATTTGGTGCAAAAGTGATAAAAAAGACTTGGAAGAAGGCAGTTTTCCAATATGGCTGTAGTGTATTTACAAATGAAAAAGAAAAAAAAAGATGCGTTCTTTATGAAGTGAAAAATATAACAATTTAAGTATTAGTTAGAATAATTTTAGGTCAGTATATTAACAGAGACAGTGAATGTGCTGTAATGTAGATTTTGTCAGAATTTCATTGTACAATTGTGGCATCATGGCAGTAAAGCAGAAATGTGTGTGGACATTAAAATCATAAGGCAGGATTCCCCACTTCCTGCAGGAGCAGTCCTCCACGCCTCTCTTGCCCCCGTCCCTCTGTGATGCAGTACCTTCCCTAACTCTTCCTTGTTCCTCTGCCACCCCTCTGCAGACTGAGCACCCTGCCCTTGACCTGCTGGTGGGTCATGCTGACCTGAGAGCTGTGTGTTGTACTTCACATTCTAATATGAAATTTGATTTGTAAAGCTTAAGCCTAGAGAGAAGAGGTTTTTAAGAAACTTACATTGAAAGTTCAGTGTGCATAAACAATGCTTTATTTCCTTTGTCTTTTATAAAATTGAGAAAAATTTAAGAGTGGCATATATCCCCTGATGTGAAATAGCTTGCTGTGAGGTTATATGACCTATTTGTTATATGACCTATTTTTCATTTCTACATTCTTTGTTGTAAAGGAAAAAGAAGTCTGATGTAAGTTGTCTTATGTACATTAGTCTTGTAGTACCTAAATCAGATTGTGGGATGTTTTAAGCTTCATTTATCCAAGCTTATCAAACCTGTTGTAATTAAATCCGTTCTAAATGCAATTTTTAATCCCTTAATGAAATCAGTCATGTGAACAGCCTTTGTTCTGCAGAGATCTGCTCTTTCAGAGTCCTCTTTGGTATTGAGACAAGTGTTCAGATACAATGTGTGCATAGAGGATTATGGTGTCAGTTGTTAAACCCAAGGATTTTAGTTGAGCTCTGTAATTGATGTTGCAGAATATGAGTAATAAAAAGTTTAGTAAGTAGAAGTACGAATGGTTTCAGTGAGGTAGGAGAGAGGTGAAATCTTTTGTAATCAGAGTTGTACCTGAAACTGACCTGGCTTCTAAAAAACTTTATTGCCTAATTAAGGAGGTTGCTTTATGGGAATGCTGAAATGGTGACGCTTATCCAATATTAACATTTACCTCTTGAACAGCAGTCATGGTCTCTTAAGAGAAGCAGTGATGGAAGTCCCACCAGAAATCTCATATCTGAATGTCTTGGTTTGAAGAGAGGTGTCTGCTAAGGAAGGTGGGAACCTCCCCTAGAACCTACAAATTTGAAACCCCTTCCTTCCAAATTATTACAGCTTTGTAATCAAGGGCTTTCAGGCAAAGATACGGGGAAAAGGAATAACAGTTCTTTACTAATATCTATGGCAAGGCAAACAATCAACAACAACAGTAGCAATGACAAACAAACANTGGCAGTGCTCTGACAGGGAGAGCACGGGGCAGTGGCTGCCGGCCCCCTTGTGCAGAAAACTGCCGGCACAGCCAGGAGGATGTGCCCTCCAGGAACATCCCCTTCCCAGACAAAAGCTCACTCCCCAATGAGAAGAAAACAGCGCAAATCGGAAAAACCTCTTTGCCGCTGTAGCTGAGGAGCCCACAGTTCCCCCCTGCTGTCTCCTCTGTAGCCTGGTCAAGTGCTGTATCTGATGACCACATCTGCTCTCCACTCCCCACGCCCAGCTAGCTCTTTGTCTCTTAAAAAGGAGTTAATAGTCCTTAAGTATCCAGCCATTAGTAACCTAGCACCAGGGATGGGGAAAAATTCCACACCCCTCAACCTCCAACACTGAAATTTGGGAAAAGGGGAAAGCCATTAGTGTATAAGAAAAAAATAAATGGGCATAGTCAGCAGGTACTTGGTATGTCTTGATTGTTTTGGTCAACTCACAGTGCCACAGTGAGGCATGACCCAATAATGCTGATTGTGGAGGTGGGACAGATCATCTTTGCAATCCTGCATATCAACATTTGAAGTTAGCATTTTTCATTGTGAAGAATACATATTAAGTTATTTGTTTCAGGCAAAAAAAAAGTTAAATCCTTGTGTTTTCAAGGACAACTGCTGTGTGGAAACAAAGGACAGAATCATCATCATCAGGTTCACTTGTCTGTTGTTACAGGCCCAAGCAGGAGATGTTTAGTGCATAAGGTTTCATTAGTTACTTTCTGCTGGTTTAAAATGCGAAATGGAAGCCAACTGCTAGATTTGTGTTAATTCATTAAACTACTATGTATGTCTCACTTCAAAACGGATTAAGTCACTGACATTAATCTTTACAAGTGATTTGTCCATTTATTTTCTTTTACTGGGTACTTAAGACACTTTTTTAATATGAAACCAATCTGTAATTGTGGTCACCAGTAAATGTCAGTATATTGTTCTTGCTTAAAAGCATTTTCCATAGTGATTTATTGAATATTAACCAAAACTCTTCAGTTAGAATTTAGCTATGGCAAAAATTCCTTACAGTTTCTACCAGTTTTCTTAATTTTCTGAGATTCCTGAACATTTAACCTCTGTGAACCAGACCTTTGTAAGAAGCACCAAATAGGAATAAGGAAGCTGTTGGGAGTGTACAATGGTAATCTTTGGGACTATGCCCTTTCTGTCTTAAAAAATTCAAAATCAGGATTGCTTTTTGGCTATTACGTTTAAAATGAGAAAACAGGTAAAATAAAGTTTTTGAAAAATTACTGGTTTAGGTGTAGTCGGTGCTTTTTAATTGCCTGGGATTGTGACACTGTTTAGAAGACAAAAGTCTGTATTTCAGTGGGAAATATTCTACTCTAGTAGAGTAGGAGGTTTTTTTACTTTGTGTCCTTGAGGGTTTTTATGTTGAACACCCTCAGCCAATTCAAAAAACTATAGTTTTTCCTGAAAAGTGTAGAGATTAAATGGGGTCCTTTTGTATTAACCAGAAGAACTATAGCAAATTAGTACAATTTATTATGGAGCTAAAATAAAAAACCAAACCACCAAAATAAAAACCTAAGCACCAAAACAAAACACCTAACCAAGAATTTAAGAATATTTTAAAACTGATACCATGGAGTATTGGAAAATGAAAATGAGTATCACATTCTTCCATGTGAGTAATAGATGATGTGAAGTATGAGTTCTGTTTTACAGAAGTATTATAACTCTAATTTGCAGTATTTTTACTGCTAGGCTTAGTTTTGAGCAAAGCTGTATATAAATAGCCTCTTCCAAAAATACAGTTCTGAAATGCTTCTAAACTCTGTTCTGTTGAAGGGTGAGGTGCATTCAAAACAAAACCTTTTGAAAGGGTTCCAGGAAAAAGTGTACAAAAGCCACTGCTTAGTTTTTAAAATGTATTTCAGTGTTGTCTTAAATCTCTTCAAGGTCAACTTGCAGGGCTTTACACATTTGAATGACTTTTGTTTTAACTTTGCTTTCCTCCAGCTGTTCTCCTGGCTTTTTGTTTTAATTGTTTGAACTCTGACTTTCTGATATGCCCTTGCTTCTCATTCTGCAAAGGTTCTTTTGACAATTGCTAGGCTTTATTATCAGCAGAATTGATGTCTAGCTCATTAACTGTTGAAACTGTAAAAGTTACCTACACTGTAGTGCTGGAAGGTGAACAGGATCATTTTCCTCTAATGGATGCTCAGCAGATTTGAAGGAATTTGTTGAAGTCGGATAATTCTGCACTAATGAGATCTTTTAAATGTTTTAGCAGTGATGAATGGGCTCCCCTCAGCCCTGCCTTGCACATTATATACCATTTTTATATAGCTGTTTTTACCAGTCAAGTATGTGGTAACTGCCTTAGCTTTTTGAATGCAGGCTTAAGGACCTGTCACCTTCCAGAGATGTCTTGTCATGTCAGGGCAAAATATATACAAGAAATTCGGAAGTTTAAAGTGCTTTAGGCTAAGTGTCTCTCTCAGCCTCTTCTGCAGCAATCTCTCCATACTTAATAGGATTTGAACAAAACCGTTTCACTAAGGTATTTCTTTTCTTAGTAAGGAATAAGAGATTGCTATAAAGCTTCCTCCTCTGCTGCTCTTGGCTATATTAAAACTGCTCAGTCATCTTCGAATAGCATGCTCAAGTATACATGAAACTAGAATTACTAGATCATCAGATTAAAATCAGCACCTGCTGACAGTTGTTTTGTTTTTGTAAGTTCTCCTGAGCATCTGTTCTAGTACCTGAAATACATGTACCAAATTTCTTGCCTTGTGGAAGCTTCTTTCTGCTCTGCTGTTCCTCCCCTTCATCCCTAGTTAAAAAAGGTACATTAGGTTTGCTTTGTCAGAGCCTGTTGTGGGGAAGGAGCCTGCTGCCCCATGTATCACAGTGCTAGCTCAGGAGACAGCTGCCTCAAACTCACTGTCACTGAAAGATGCTTCAGGTTTATTTGTCTGTGAATATAAAAATCTACTTCTATTGCTTAGCTTGGTGATACTAAAAGAATCAACCCCTTAAATTGCTTAATTTCATTGTGTGAATCACAGAATCATTAAGGTTGGAAAAGATCTCCAAGATCATCAAGTTGAAATTTCGACTGAATACTGCCATGCCCAGTAATCCATATCACAAAACATCACATCTGCTTGGTTTCATGAACACTTCCAGGGATGGTTACTCCACCACTTCCCTGGGGAGCCTGTTGCGATGCTTAACCACTCTTTCAGCAAAGAAATCTTTCCTAATATCCAACCTGAAATATTTTTATGCACTGGTTAGGATTGAGAAAGATTTTGCTTTTAATTAAAAAACTCACTTTACACACTATCAGCTGCAATACTAAAATCCTGTCTTAAACACATTCTAAACAAAGGATCTTACTCAGATCAGTTGGCAACATAATTGTAGGGGTTCACCAGTAGTACTTGCTTTTGTGAATAACAGCTATGTGTTGTATACCACATGTTGTCTTTTTTATGACTGCATTCATTTAGAATTCTTGTAAACTGTGAGCTCTGGAAAAGTATTCTTCACTGCTTTTTATTCACAGAAGTGAAGAGCAAACAAATGGCACTTTACTGCAATATATTGCTGTCATTCTAGGCTGCTGTCTTATTATACACATCTGTGGTAGCATTTATTATAATAAGCACTCAATACTAATCCAGATTTTTTCCACATCTTTTTGTTTGTCTTGTTACAAAATAAGATTTAATTTGTCATGTTGGTGATCAGTAATTCTCACAAGAACAGAACAGGGAAGATACAAGGTAGCTAAGGGGAAGATGGAGGATCCTGGGGAGGAAAAAGAAAATTAAATGCAAACTCAATTGGTGATAACATTCATAATGAATAATTTTTTCCTCCAAAGCTACACTTTCTATTTAGCAAGTTCAGAGCATTAGCTTTCAAAATTCAGACTGCTGCTCAAACTAAATATTAGAGTGGCTTAAAATACAAGTAATTATATTATTTTATTAAATCCCAGTCTTTTTTGCTAGGTATTAAGCTTTATAATTATGACAGTCAATTTGAAATATGTCAATATCTCTGGATGTTGCTCATGTCTCAGTAATTAGAAGAATGAAATTAGGTTCTTGTGTTGTTCAGTTTGAAAGGTGAAATTTGAAAGGTAGAGTTGATAACTCAGCAAGCACCAACTGGATACTGCAGTCTTTATTTTGGTCTTTGAAACATGTAGCCCAATGTAGATTAAATTAGAACTATTCCTTTTTTGTTTTTACTAATTGGATGGGAGGTGTGAGGCACATTATTAATTTGTTGATGAACATATATTTGGGGGGAGGAATATTGATTTATTTTCATTCCTGCAATTTCTTGAGTTCTCTCATGTTCTGGTCATCTGAATTATGATTTATTCGAGGTTGGAGGCAATTGTCAACACATTTTTTCCCTCCTGATAATGGAAAACATAGGCACATTTATAAATGTTTGTATGACAGTTCACTACAGGTCACTTGTTTGAACCAGTAGTTGAGGAAAATCTTGCAGTGTCGCATCAATGAAATGCAAATCAAATTAACTCTGATTATTACTGAGCACAGGTGAATTATTTCTGGATCACAAAAACTTTACTGGACCTTCTACTGTTTTCCAATAGGGGGAGGTTTAGGCAGCATGTTAAGAATTGGCCATGTTGTAATATGCTTGCTGAAATTTACTCCTGCTGTTGTTGAAAATAAGTAAAAATCAAAATCAATGATTGACACCATCTTTCTTACATGAAATATTCAAAATTCTCAATGATAATTATAGGGTTTTGAGACAGGATATATTGTAGTAGAAAGGTTTGTCTTTTTTTTTTTTTCTTCTTTTTTTTGGGATTTTTTGTTGTTGCCTCTATTCCAAAGTTACCATTAGGAACACTTCAAATAATTTTAAGTTCTAGTTATTTTTTCCATACTTAGGTAAAACGCTTGTATCTTTTCTTTAATTGATGACAGACTTGCACACAGTGCTTGCTCTTGATTTGTGAAAGCAGGGTAACACCATGGCTTTTCACTGAACTCCCTAAAATTGCACATAATATATTATGAAAACTCAGTTCTTTTTTAAAATAATAACCAGGCATCTGAGAGTAGAAGTAGAAATTCTCTCTAATGGAAAATAGTACATTATACTTTATTACTTTAGGCTTCTTGGGGAGCAAAAGATTATTGGAAACTATGCTTTATTAGCAACATGGGTTTCGTTTTTGTTGTTTTTAAACCTTACTGTGGCCTTTCAGTATGTAAAAGGGGCTTATAAAGAAAGATGGGAACAGACCTTTTTGTAGGGCCTGTAATGATGAGGAAAAGGGTAATATTTTTTTTTAAAAAGAGACTAGATTCAGACTCTACATAAGGAAGAAATTTTTTATGGTGAGGTTGGTGAAACACTGACAGTTTGTCCAGAGAGGTGGTTGATGTCCCATCCCTGGAAACATTCAAGGTCGTTTTGATCAGGGCTCTGAGCAGCCTGATGTAGTTGAAAATGGCCCTGTCATTGGAGGGGCTTGCACCAGATGAGCTTTATAGGTCACTTCCAACTCCAACTATTCCATGATTCTATGCATGCAGCCTAAATGGAGAAACAGAGCGAGGATTTAAAAGGACAGGACAACTTTGGAGAAGCTCCTAAATAACTGATGTATTAAACAGAAGTGAAGTTCTTTTGTTACAGTTGTATTGTAAAATAGAACTTTAAAGCATCCATGGGTTTTATTTGAATGGGATTATTAAAATAATATTTTGTCCTGGGTTCTTGGACATGAGGCTCTGATAAAATTAATATTTATGTCTACAACATGAAAAATGTTTGAAATGTGTATTGTAATTTTCAATATTTAAGAAAATTGTTAGAATATAGAGAAGATGTAGTGTTTGGTTTGAAGCTGGCAATTCCCAGCAAATTGTCTGACCCACTGTTCTTAAAGGTGGGAGATTTGCTATAACTTTCTTTTAGAAATCCTTCAGGATGTCTACAGAATTGGCATGTTTGTGAAAATAAAGCTGTAGGGAGACTTCAGTATGTATTCCACAGCTCCACTTTGTCAAAGTGGTCATAACAGATGACTGTAGAACTTGGCTTGTTTAACCTCCCAAGGGAAGGCTGGGAAGGTAGGCTAGCTTCTGAACCCACCTTAGGATTGATTACTGAAGTAAGAGGGCAGGGAAAATGTTGTTAAGTGCTTGTAGGGTCTGTAGAGATAGGAAAACATTCCTAAATTTGGAGCTGTGCAGTTCAGCAGCTGCGCTTGGGGTTAAGATCCCCACTCCTGCCCCTTGGCTCTGGGCTTCCCGAGACAGTTTAATAAGCTTACAAAGCACAGGGATATATGCAAGACTCCTGCAGACAGCAGCAAACTGGACTCATTAGGAGGAAATTCCTATATACTAAATTTTTCTCCGAGGTATTACAAGATTGCTTTTTCCTCTGCTCAGGTGCCTCAATAATATAAAAATGAATGCATTACTGTCATGTTTTGCATTTCACCACAGGTCCGTATCTATGTCGTACTTGCAATATCGTGTCACATAGGACATGTAATTAATAGTGCTGAGCAAGATGTAGTTTGAATTATTTTCTAATAAAGCATGTTCTGACAAAACAATACACTTAGGGCAAGGTTTGGTTATGCTTAAATGAAATTCAGTGAATTACTTTGTAGGAAGCCAAGGCAAGCACAGGTCTGCTAGTGGGTCATAGAGGATGTGACCTAGCTGTCGCCTGGAAATCCCATTTAGGCTCGGGGTGATCTCTGCCATCCTGGGCGCTTACAGAAGCTCATGTTGGCCTTTTAGTCTGTGAAGCCTTAGCATTTTTCTTTGTTTTTCACTGTACACTTTTGTTCTCTATAAATTGCACATTTCTCATATAGGATTTGATAGAGTAATATGAAACTGCATGTAGTGCAGAAAGAATACAGATACTTGTTTCAGGTTAGAAATTCCCTTAATTAGTTCTTAATTCTTTTATTCTGAATTACCTTTTCTTTATTGGATATGCTATTCCTCCAAGTTTTTACATGTTAATTAAGAGAACTTTCAATATTTAGCTTCACAAGCCAGAGCTGGATTTCATTTCTCTGAATGATTTGCTGTGAATTGATTGTGTCACCAGCATCTTCATACTTCAACTTGCATGAAAAATACTAAATTATTTTAAGGTACAAATGAGGCTGTGTGAGACTGTGTCTTTAGAATTGGTTTGACAATGTGGATCTAACCCCTTTACGCACACTTAGTTTTTTGTTTGTGTAGAGTTTGCGGTTTTAATCTGTGGCAGGAATTGCTGATATCACTGTGCTAGTAGAGTAGGTGGTATTTGGAGTAAAAATGTCTTATACAGTACTTCTGACCACAAGCAATTCAGTTTTTTGGTTTTGCCCTTTAAAGTCATCTCAGTTGTGAAAGTAGGGAGGGTAGAGCTTCTGAGTCTTCAAAAGTGATTACATTATTTTATTTAGATTATAAGATACTTGTGTCATATGTAAAATGTTGATATGTGTGAAAACACATGTGTTTTGTAACCTTGGAAACATTAGTTTCATGAAAGAATAACCAGGGAATGCAGTGCAGGCCATGGATGCATTTGCAGGAGAATTTTATGAGATACAGAGACAGTGTCTAAGTTATGTATCATTACCTTGACTGCATGTGCCCTTCCACTCCTCAAAGCTGACACCAGGTACATTTTGCCTTTTTTTTTCTGTCCTTGTACTGAAGATAGAATAAATAAAATGAATAGGTCAGCCCAGTTCCACTAGGTTCAGAGTGAATGTACATAAAATGAGAAAGGAAAAGCAACAGAAATCCTCCTGTATTTTTGAAAGAGGCTGTTTTACCTATACAGTGTGTTTTAAGCATCTCCTTTATTAAGTTAGAATTGATGTGTGGTTAGAGGTGAGTGGAAGGAAAAGCTCATGCAGCACATGTATTTTCATGTTTTAGAAGAAGATGCGTAGAGAAAGAGAGCAGGTTTATGAGAATGTCAGAGAGAAAAGATACCTTGTAAAGGTATTGGATTAGCCCAAGAGAGAGTGCTTTTCCTTTATCATCACTCCTTTGCTCTGCACAAAGGGAATAGCTGAGGTTTTTTGTTAAAGAAGACATACCGGAATATATGGTACAGTTGCTTAGATTCTGTAATTTACTTGCATGGGCAAATGCTGTTTTTATCTAAAATTAATACAGTTTCAGCCTTCATTGTGATAGAGACACCGAGTATATTATTGTTATTAACTGGTTTTTTCTTTGTCTGGAACCTCTTGTACATGAAGTACATGGCTGCTTACAAATACTAGCATAACTGCAGGGTTTGTATGCTTGTAAAAATAAATGTTCTTGTAAAGACAAAGGTCTTATCTTCCTATGTGCAGTTCCATAAATAAACATAATTTTATGGTATTACCATAAAATTACATAAACAATTTAAAAAATAATAATATATAAAAATAAAATTTACCATTGTCACATTTTAGTGAAGCGCAAGATGTTGAGCATACTATGACTAAGATTTGCCATTTCCATAAAAAAGCTCTGAACTTTTGGTTTTTCAGTAAATTGAAAGTAAGCAGCAACATGTTTGTTAGGTTGGCTTGAAGTGGAACCCGAAATCAGAAATGCTGATATTTGAGGTGCAGGTGAACATCTTCTTCCAAATTAGAGTTCTGGTATTGTTTCTTTTCAGTTTGGGTCATTAAAATAGGATAAATACTTTTAAAAACAATACATTCTTATTTTTGTACAAGGTTAATGCACTCCTGAGAGACACAGTTATTCCTTAGAGCCATAGATATATTTTCTTTGGTATATAAGATTTGGAGGTTTTATGTGTTTATAGATGCTATGCTTAATTACTATTAAAAAGGATTTAAAATAAACTTGACAGAGTCAGCAAATACTGTAAACTTTGACTCTAATTAGAAAATAAATTATTTTTGTGTTTACATGTGAATTTTATGTTAATGGCATCATTCATGAGAAGCATTCATCAAGCAGGAGTGTTTGGGATATGCAAGCTGTAAGTGGAAAAGGATTAGGACCTGGAGAGACAGGTGCACCCCTACAACTTATGGTCCTCTCTTTCTCGTTGTGGGAACACAGATCTCAAACACAAACACACAAAGCCTCCTGCCTAGGAGTTAGAAATGGAGTTTAAGGAGAAGACAGGACAGACTGCAGTGATAGTGCCGGGCATGGCCAGACAAGTGTCTTGAGCAGCAGTTTGTTACAAGTGACCAACTCCCTTTTTTCTCTGTACTTACCAGTAGTTTTTCCTCCTTGTCCTGGTTTCAGCTAGGATAGGGAAAGAGGGGGATTGAGTGAGCAGCTGTGTGGTCCTTAATTTCCATCTGGGCTTAAACCACTCCTCAGCCCCCACGATCCCTCTTTTCCTGACCTTTTGCTCTTTGTTAAGCATCTCATGTGAAGTTTTGTGCCAACCCAAAGTGCTGTCCCCCTGAATTCTGTGATGAGTCCCATGCTCCTGCTAACCTCCTGTCAGACTGTGAGGGGAGCAGGGAGCCTCTCGCTTCTCTTTAGCTGGCGTCACATCCTGACAGAATGATGCTGCAGTGGAGGATTGGACTCATTAATGGAGTAGGATACTGCACGTGTATCAAGGGATGGATATATCTGTATCCAGCTTTTCACATGTGTTACAAATAATGTAGTTTGGTTTATCAGAAGGCCATGTTTAAATGGTGTTTTCTTGGAAACTACCCCAGTATGACAGCTTATCTGGTAGACATTGGGATCTGGCACATCAAAGAGGTTTCAGTAACAAAAGAGCAAAGGAATTTATGAGAAATACTTTCTTTTGTAGGAAAGCTTCTTTGATCTTTCAGGAAGAAAAAAACCACTAATTCCATTTTTATTTTTGTGTAAATCCATGTTTTTTTGTCATGATGTTAGTGTGACAGGTCAAAGCTGAGCTCAAAGTAAAGAGTGTTAGGACTCTCACCTTACCTGTGTGTAACACAATTGTCCAATGGAAGCCTTTGTAGAATACCCTACATTATTTATAAGTATTTCTTTACAGTATGGGATTTTATGGTGTGGTAAAGAGATTACTATGATATATTAATTACATGGGTTCTTATGCAAATAATTTAACTTGAAGTCTGTTAGCTTTATAACTGAAAGACAATTAAGAAATTATGAGTTGGAAGAAGCACTTTCCCTAAATTGCAGCTCACCTTGTTTCATCCCATCCTAAGTCATTAATTCTTCAGGGCTCGTTGACAGTCAAAAACAATGAAAACTAAGTAGTCATTCCAGGATACTTTTTTAAAGATTAATTGATGTTTAGGAAAAAAGTACACATAATTCAAGTTTAATGGGAATATTTTTATTTTTCTTAAAGGAATTGCCTACGGTTCTGCTTATTCATCAGATCGACAGGCATGAAGGTGCATGGACAATATTGCCATTAATGAGAGAGTAAGTGTAATGAATGCCAGTTATTTTCAAAAGTTTTTGTGACCAAGAATATATATATATTAGTTACCTCAGACCTTTTTTTTAGAAGCAGAGTTTTTTAATGGGAGTTACCTCAGACCTTTTTTCAGAAGCAGAGTTTTTTAATGGGAGTTGCAACCTTACATTTTAACTTTCTTACTGTACATTTTTTTGTTTTACAAAGCGATTTTCTGATAAACTTAATTAAATCGGAGAAAATTATTTTAACTGAATGGACAATAATAATAGAATTTAACTGAGCGACTACCTTCTTCAAATCACATTTTAAAATTACTAGGGAAGTACACTAGTCTAAGGAAACAGCATTTTTAAATATGTATTTTTCTGTTTGGTCACCCTTTCTTTCAGTGTAATGTGTGAGGTATTATTGAAATTTTGATCTTTCAGATTACTTGACTGAATGAAGTGGATAAATTTTTTTATTTTTTTTCTTAAAAAGATCATAATACCTGTTTGGGGTTTCTGTCATTGTTTATAGTGTTTGTAAGAGGTGGTATGTCTCTGTAGTGAGAAGTTGTAGGTTTCAGCACCTTTTAAGATGCTTATATGGCCAATTTTCATATTAGTATGATCAGAAAGGACAGGTAGTCTCAGATATCTTCTTAGCTTCTGCAGATGGCTTCAAGGAAGACATGCTGCATTTATGTAGCAATATCTTGCAAACTGTCACGAAACAGTGATTTTGTTTAAGAAATCCTGAAGCTCCATGGTACTGAAGACTATCTTTTCCCTGAAGCTTGTATTTGAAATCTGCAGCCTCTTGAGGTTTAATTTAGTTAATATAATTTATTAGACTTATTCAGGGTGAGGTTTCTGTGTCAGAGTGGTTGCAGGACATGATACTTTTCCTTCTGTTTTCCATTGCTTTCTGTGTAGAAACATGAAAATAGTGCTTGTATAGTGGCTGTCTTTGAGATATATGTAAACTGTGAAAAATAGCAAAAGAGATTTGAAGTAAATTGAAAAACTGGAAGATGATGTTCCAACTATCAATCATTTTTCTTTTTTTCTCTGCTTAGCTCCTGTTTCAATGACCTTGTCGTTCCTCTTCTGAATTATTTATGTCTTGGTGACAGGGTTTACAGATCCAGCTCATATGAGATAGCAAAACTAAAAGAAAAGAATACAAATGCTCATTTGTGCGAGAAAGCAGAAGAAAATTCTTTAGAAATCAGAAGAGGGATCTTCAGTAGTGGATTTCCAGCTTGAGGTTTCTGAAATACGAGTTTCCTTGTGTGTACTGATTCACTTAGTACTTTTGGCAAATGAAGACATGAAGTAGTTTAGAAATGTGTCAATGTTTTGAAGCTTGTATTGCTTCATTTTCTCAATGGACAAAAGAGGAGGAAGGGAGTTAGACCCATTCTGCAGCAGCTGTTGATACTTTAAATTGTGATATAAGATGCATCTGTATCAGAAAACTGCTTTCAAAATAATAGCTTTTCTCAGGCCTGTAGCTGTCAGCATTTTTAAGGAGGTCTCTAAGCAGTGACAAAAATGCTTAATTTTTAGTTCTTGGGCACAGGTTAAGTTGGACAAAATATGTAATTTCAGAAGATGCAATCAGTGGGTGTCTTATGACACAGTATCCTTACTGTGCTCAGAAGGTCTGCTACATTTTTTTCTCAGTAACCATGTTCGTTCGGCAGAGAAGAAATCCCTTTTTCAAAAATTATCCAAAACATAATCTTTTCTGGGTATTTCCATGGTTTGTATCCTTACTGTACTCAGAAGGTCTGCTACAATTTTTTCTCAATAACCATGTTCATTCAGCAGAGAAGAAATCTCTTTTTCAAAAATTATCCAAAACAATCTTTTCTGGGTATCTCCATGGTTTGGGTTAGAGACAAATTTTCTAGGTGGAAAGTGCTCTGAATAAACGCCTCCCCCAAAGCAANCTCCCTGGAGGATCCTTGTCTACTGTCCTCTGGGGGCTTCTTGGGTTCTCAGTCAAGAAAGCAAGTTGAGGAAAACAAAAGTCCAGAAAAGGAGACGATGAAAAAGCAATCTCAGGAAAGAAAAATAAATCTAGCAGCAGCCACAGCAGCAGCAGCAGCCAGAGAGGCATGTCCCTTCCTCCCCCTCACTCCTCGGCGGAGAAGCCTGGGGGAGAGTTTCAAAACAACCGCCCTCCCAGCTGAGCTGCTCCCGGCTGCTGAAATGCAGTTAAAGCTACAGGACCACATTTCTGGGCATACACACAAATGATAGGGAATACAGGATTAACATACCATCACCTCGAGACACTCCAATGGCTTCTTGCAGTTGGAACTCCAAACTTTCATGCTCTGAGGTCTCCGTAAGACTCTCTTGGAGACCTTAAGTACTTAGCCTTGGGAATCATGCTGTTTCTCCCTCAACAGCCAGATGAGCTGATCATTATTTCTGTGAACTTACGTGTGCTGTATTCACAAGATTGTGGTAATTCTTTTTGTGGGGGTCATTCTTGTGTTTTCCCTTCACTGACCTGCTTTCATGTAAATCCAGACATTTCTGTCTTTAAGTTCTAGCTGAGCACTCAAGCATGAGAGAAAAGCCTGCAGTCTTCACAAGGCATTAAATACTGTACATATTTAAAAACATGAGGTGTGTCTGATACCATTTCTGTACTTGTTTTGCAAGTTTTAGAGGGGACAGCTAGGAAGGCTTTTTTCCTTTTGATTTTATCTTGTTTGCTTGGCTGAATGGCAGCAAGTTGCCTGTATTTCCTCAGATGATTTGTTTAATTGAATCAATGTAAAAGCCATGCAAAGGAAACTGGACAAATAAAGACTGTGGGTTTTTTCCATTAGCATGTTATTAATTAATACAGCTTTGTTTTGATAAGTAGTGGAAAAATTAAGACTGGAGGAGCAGAGAAACAAGGAATGACATTTTTCTGGAGTCAGGAATCCTGCATTGAGATTATTGCTAGCTTTGAGGAGCCCCTTCACTCTGTATAGTTTCAATGTACTATAAAAGATAATGAAATTTTTAGGTTGGGAATTATCAGTGTCCAACAGCTGTGAGAAAACTTGTCATTAGGCGTTTTGACAATGGTTGCAGTGCTGTTAGATGTTAGATGGCCGCTGGTGGAGCCCCTTGGAAGAAGGGGGAGGTAACTTAAACTGATTGATTTGTAATTCTAAATCAGTAGGAAAATTTTCTGCTTCAGTGTAAATGAATAATTGATGGCAAACTGCTTATATTTGGGGAATGTGCCTTGAGTTTGTCATTTTGTTCACACGCCACTTTATTAGTAAGATGTTTCTTTCTTTTTTTAGCTTCTCTCTTACCTATGGTAGGAACTCCTCATGGATTTTCTTCTGTGAAGAAGATACAAGAGTACAAGTTGTAAAGCTGCTAGAAACACTCAGAAGATTTGACAAGTCTAAGGTGAAATAAAAGTTTAGATATTTGACTTTTTTTTGATGTGGTTGAGTGAGTTTTTTCCAAGTGTTGGAAAAGATGTATCCAAACATTTTAAACGGGGGGATAGATTTTCATTGCTGAGGCTGAGCGCAAGGTATTTAACATGAAGCAGTATAAACAGCTTGTCTAGCTGTTGAAGAAGTGCTAAAATCGAGCAGAGAAACTATTTTTTCTATGAATAGCCTGAAAATTATGTACCGTCAGTAAAATGATGCATGTAGTCATTTTGTGATCCCTTCTCCCCATATTCCTGCCCGTTATCAATTCTGATTATTGTCAGATGGAATAACTGATGTTAGTTTGTCTGTGATGTAAAATAGTTGGGTGTTTTACTTGCATTGTGTTTCTGAACTGCCTTGGTCATTAGTTTTCTGTACCTATTGAAAAAGAAACATCATCAAAAAACTTGAAGAACAAAATACAAGTCCAGTCACCAAGGAGCAAAGCAAATTTGGCAATGCATCTGATGTGAAAGGTGTTAATATTTAAAATTTTCAGTGTTCAGAAAAAGAAACCCGACCTTGATGTCAGTCCTTTGCCTGTAATAAGAGAAGCCAAAATCTCCTGTGTGAAATATGTTTGGCTTCTTTATTGTAATTCTGCTTCAGGACTCAGCATATTTACTTCTTCTGCAGGCACATGGCCTTGTGATGTTTTCTCACAATAATTTTTAAAAATGATAATAATAATAATAATAATAATAATAATAATAATATTTCAGATATCTTACCTTTTTAAACACTTGGCCCTCAAAATGGTGGACTGAATATATTCAGACCTTTGGAATATCCTTTTTTTTCCTGTTTCAGAAACACCTACTTGTAATTAGTATTCTCAGAATAGAAACATGAATGTTTTTTGTTCTAGATACTTCCCTTTTGCTAGTTTTTGTCTCTCATTTGTTTTACATACAGATTGTAATAAAGTAACAAATGAGGTTTCAACCTGCAATAAAAAGAAAATAAAACGTTTTGCTTTTGTACATAGCAATTGTCATCTTAGTGTAACAGCCCATACCTGATTCCTTATGTACAGTAGTAGTCCATCAGTCACAAAATTTAAGGTGAGTTGTATCAGAAAGAGCTCATTCATTATTCATTTTAAGATCTCAGCAGTCTGCGTAATCAGAAGTTGGTATACACTTATCTCTTTAAGAGATCTGCAATGGGCATGTGAATTGTTGGTGAATCTGCAGCTTTTCAGTCTGGATATGTAGAGATTAGTAACAGAGATATTGAGACAGATACAAATGTAGTATTGAATGTAGTATTGAGTGAAAATGGATGTTTCAAAACCTTGCAAGAGACTGTGGAGGAATGTGAAGAGAATGACCTGCATTGATAACCAAGGACATTACTGACTGCAGTAAAACTGAAAAACAGCGAGGAATGTCTAATTAGATAAGGACTCAAGGCAAGCAGATGCTGAATTATACCCGAACATCAAGAAACACTTTTTTATTGTGGATATGAATGAACGTTGGCCCAAAGAGATGGTGAAGTCTCAATCCTTGGCGATAACTCACGAGCAGTTAGGACATGGTCCTGAGCATCCTGCTTTGTAACTGGACCTGCCTGGGAAGGGGAAGTTAGACCAGGTGATCCCCAGAGGTCCCTTCCAATCCCAACCCCTCTGTGATTCTGCGTTTCAACAGCAGATTGAATCAAACTGTGCTTTTCTAGTGGAAGATGGCAGCAAGGTTTAACCAAATTGTATGTGCCACTCCTCTTCCTGTCATCCTAGCAGGGTGATAGACTACAGCCCCAAAGATGTCCAGAATGAGTAACCCCAGTGCATTGGCAGCAATGACTCAGTAGCTGTTGATACCTAAAGGGTATGAAAGATTTGTCTAAAGAAGAGTTTATCTTTGAGAATCCTAAGAACTTGTAAAATGTTGTAGTAAGACACAGTGAGGATGTGACAGCTGAAATCGCTTTTTAAGTTCCCTAGTGCAGAAGAGGCCAGATGGATGGAAATTCAAAACTGATATATGTGAAGTTCCTGATTGCAGTGCTTTTGAGTGTCTTGTCTAGAGAGCAGTTGGTTTGGGAAATCAAACACCAGAACAGGTTTCCCAGAGGGATTGTGGAATGTATTCAAAATACGACTGGACAGAGTCCTGGGCAGCCTGCAGTGGGTGATCCTGCTTGAGCAGGGGAATTGGACTAGACCATCTCAAGAGGCCTCTTCCAACCTCAGCCATTCGATGACTCTGCATTTCAGTGTTCTTTGAACAAGTGGAATCCACGACATACTCTGGAATTTGAAAATACAGCTTGTATTTGATTTCGGAGAACTACTTTTAGTTTCATTTCTTACCAAATACAATTTTTGACCAGATAATTTATTGTGAACAATATGCTTCCCTTGTTTTTGTTTTCAGGTTTGCTTTATTCAGCATGAAAGCAGTCATCATCTTCACTAAAAGGATGCTGTAGATGAACAAAATTGTTTCCTATATTCCTTTACAGGAGTGGTTTTTAGGAAAAGCATTATATGATGAAGAATCTACAATAATTCACCATTATGCCTTTGCTGAAAATCCTACAGTCTTTAAATTTCCAGATTTTGCTGCTGGTTGGGCACTTAGCATTCCACTTGTTAACAAGTAAGAATTGAATTTTTAATCACTTCCTGTTTATTCTTCATTATTCTACACATTCCAAGCATAATTATTATAAATACTTCAGAGTTCATTAGTAGATAAGAGTGCAGAAATAGATCTCTGTATCATTGCTGTGCATGCGATTTATTTTGCTTCACTTTGTCTACATCAACTAGCTCGTAGTTGTCCTGTACTAGTTGTTCAATTAGTTCAATACCATCTTGGAATTTTAAAAATGCATTCTCCCCCAGCCAATGGTTTTATTCTTAGGTCTTAGAGTGACTGCATTGCCCTCTAGAAGTGTTTCTCATGCTGTACAAACTAGATATTTATTTCAGATTAAACGTTTAGATGCTTTCAAATGAGATTTAGAAAGTTCATAGATTGCAGAAGTTGAATGCATTTTTCCATAGCAAGGATTGATGTTCTCATAAATTGAAAGTCCCTAAATACTATGCTTTGAAATACACAAAAAGAGAATATTGTCTGTAGTTTGAGATGCTGATCAATACTGAGCTTCAAATGCACTGCTGCTTTTGAAATGTTGAAAATGTTATACCAGACTCTTCATCTACTTCAGGTGAGACCTTTCTTCTTGGGCAGGAAGAATGTATCAATGTGTGTGTGTTGAAAATTAATATTAACATCATGACCCTGCTCAGATTAAAAAAAAAAAAAAGTATTTATATGATAAATATAAATTGCTTCTTGAGGCAATAAATACAGAAATGTGATTTATTATTTTTCCCCTTATATGGTCAGTAATACCAGCCACACTTTCCTGCATGCGCTAGTGATTGAGTTTTTTAATATGTTTGATTAAATTTCTTTGTCTCTTAATTGTATAGGCTTGCAAAGAAGTTGAAGAGTGAACCACTGAAGTCAGACTTTACAATAGATTTAAAGCATGAGGTAAGCAGTGGTGCGATGAAAGAAAAAATTGTCTCAAAGTTATATATTTGAATGATGTTAAATCATAATGGAAATAAGAGATTATTCTTAAACATTGCAAAAAAGTTTAACTGCACTGGCATGTTAGACTTCTTTCCCTTCCTTTAGAATACTGTAATACTTTAAAGCTATATTTTAAGCATAGAAAAATTCATTAATAAGCTTACATTCATATATGAATGCATACATGGTTGTATACATTAAGATACCTTCTAAGGATTGCGCTGTGAGGAAGGACGGAGACTTCAAATTCATGAAGCATAAATTGAGGTGAGAAATATCTTGACACTAGCCAGCCTCACTCACTTTCTGCATCAGACTCTCGGAGCTAAATATCAGATACTAAATGCTCTGAGGAACCTACCTGTTGTGTGAACAATCAGTGCTACAACTTGCAGCATGGAAATCTGGAAGGACATTTTTTTGTCTCTGGCATGCAACAGTTTCAAAAGGTTGGCACAAGGTATTTCAGACAGTAAGTGAACTGACTGAAATGAACATGAGAAGGAGGCTCTAAAAGAGTATCTGTGCTACTTTTTTGGAAACTTTTTTATTTTTTCTGTATTTAAAATGTTTGTGCCATCCAGGGTTTTGTATGTCACCAATGTGAATTAATGAAGCAGGGGTGGAAGAGTGGGATGAATCTGGAATAATCTTCTGGCCTGAAATAAGAATTTGATTACGAATAAGGAAGAAGGAAGGAAGTAAGAACAAGATTAAGATTTTATCCTGAAATTATGAGTGACACTGAATTAGTTTTAATAATTTTAAAACTCCTGAAAGTCATCTATAAACTGTGGTTCTGGTCCAGAAAAAAAGCCAGTAAGCACCTTTACATAAAACTACTGCTCTTTTTTCAGACCTTGTAATGATCATAAACCTCCTCATTTACAACATAAATCTACAGTGCATTTATAGATTTGAAGCAGATTTTAATGAATTTGGTTTTGTGCAAAACCATTCTTTTGTGTATTTTTCCCTCTTGTTGATTTTTCTTAATGCAAGACCTTGGGCTTCACAATGTCATTTTATTTTCTTTTTTTTTTAATACACAATCATTCATATATTCCCAGTATTCCAGTCTACCTCAGCACTAGCAAAGTCTCTAAACATATTGTCATAAAAAAAATCATTAAGATACATTCCTTTTATGGGCCACAGATTGCTTAGTAAAAAACAATTGATCACTCGACCAACAAAATTACTTCCATCCACTTACTATTCTATTAGCAGGTCTTTGCATATGTTTCATTTCAAATTTATTGCCACTGATAACCTACTTCAGCCCTGTAGTTATTCTTCCTGCACAGTTTCATGTTTCCCTAGAGGCAGCTTCATTCCCTCTCATTTATTTTAATAAATCACCATCTTCTCCATCTTATATCATTTTTATGTCTACATTCTTCTTGTGTGAATCAAGATGGACAACAAATCAAAGGATATAATCTGTTCTTTTTAATGATTGTGTATTACATTTAAGTTTATAAGAAATATTTTAGTTTGACAGAGTCCTAATAACCTATGACTCTAGTCTTTGGTATTTTATTGTGCTCTGCATCCTTTTTATTACTTCTTTTTTGTTTGTGTTACCCTAATACTTTCCAAGTCCCTATTTCTTATGTCCATAACATTTATATCACTTCCATATCTTGCAGATGTGGTGAAGTATTTTTGTCATGCTGCTGCTCACTTGCAGGTTGTTGCTTAGACTTTTTGTAACTATACAATATACAGCATATTCCCTGATGCCTATTCAAAGGTGGAATTGAATAATGGATTTTTTTGTACATCTAACATTAGATTTGAACTTGGATTAAGACTATTTTTGTCTTTTTATTTTAGTGTCATTCTGTGCTGCAACCCAAAATGTCCCTCTAACCTCACTTCTGAAGTAAAATAGCTTCACACCATTCTAAGTCTTTGTATTGAAGATTTCATTTTTCAGTGGGAAATTCTAGCACATTGTGAATTTTCATACATAATTCATGATAGGTTACAATTGTCAAATATCCTTTGTGGTTCAGGAGCATTGCTTCTTTGTTGGTTCATGTGATAGACATTAATTCTGAATAGCAGAGTTCTGAACTAATACAGGGTCAATTGGTTAAGGGACCCAGGAGCACAAGTACTGTTCTCTGTCCTTCCAGCTGCCGGAAATGACAAGGGAAGAAACAGGAAGAGCCAGCAACTGATTCCTGGCTCTGAGCATGGTTCCACTGGCAGAATTTGGAGGAATTAGTTAATCAGCTAAGGGACAAATCTGCTACACCATTCCGTATCTTTCACTTCTCTTGTTAATATGATTTATTTGGAAATTTTTATCTAGTTTAATTACTGATATAAGTGTTTCCAATTTTGATAGATTGCCCTGTACATTTGGCAGAAAGGGGAAGGACCACATCTTACTCCAGTGCCTGAGTTCTGCACAGATGATGTGAACTCATATCAGGCTGACCACTGTGCAACAACGTTCAGTAATTTTCTGCCGCTTTGTGTAAGTACAATATTTTAAATACCATTTGCTTAGTAAAACTCTTACTAAAACGCATAATACTTGAGTTCAAAAATCTCAAAACTTAAGGAAATATTTTTCAGTAAGCTAAAAAAAAAAACCCAACAAAACAGTTTGTTCTGGCATTTATCTAGGATGTATTTTGGATATGCTTTCAGGCTTCCATGGCACAGGATATTTCCTGGCAACTAATATTGCCTAGGCTTTAATGAGTCTTTCTACCACAATGTTTGGTTGGCACATGATCTATAAATTATTTATCCTTACACTTCTGTGAGCTACTAAAGTATAGATGATCTTTTTTTTCTTTTCCACAGATGGGAATCTAAAGCTTGTTGAGGCTAAAGACTAAAATATAATATAGGATTTGGTGCCTTAAAGTACAACCCATCTCTTCCACCTTTAGGAGAATACATTTATTATATTATGAGGCAAGCTAAGTAGAGGCCAAAATGTGTTCTATGCTTCCAGGAGAGCAAAATTCTAGGTGCCAAAAAGGATAACAAATCAAAGTGGTGAAGTGGTTTCTTACAGTTGAGGAAATTCCAAGATTTCTAGTGTGTAGCATTTAGGCTGGTTTTCCCAAGTGTGATAAAATTCATGTTCTCATAGTGACTGATTTCAAAGAAATTAAGAAAACGTTCTTTTTCTGATGAATCATTCTTAGTTCGACAAGTTCTTGTACTGATGGCCTTTTCCTCATGATGGGTGTTTTAGTTCATGTTAGAGTGCTGTATCAATGGAAAAAGTATTTCAATAATGCTATTTCAGGCATTTTAAAGAGCCAATGCCTTTTTTTTTCCAAGAGATAAAAATGTACTCCCTGGTATGTCTGTAGAACACTATTCTGCTTGATAGGCTATACAATGAAAAGGTATTTTCTGTTTTATTATATGTATGGACATACATATCCTATAAAATACTACAGGCACAGGCTGAACTTAAAAGATTAATTTTTGTTCTGTTCATATAGGGAGAGCCAGTGAATAAGGAAGATGTTTTTGTTGCTGTAAAAACATGTCGAAAATTTCATGGTGACAGAAGTAAGTTATTGGCTGGTCAAGGTAGTAGTTCTATGCAATATAGTTCATAAAATGAATATTTCCAAAGCAAGCTGATATATGTTGTCTCTGTAGCTCTTGGGATTAAATGTTTGCAAAATTGACTGGGAAACAGGAAAGTTTTGGAATTGTAAACAGATTATTCTTCAGGTGGATTTTTTTTGCGGTTCAGAGTCCTCAGGAGTGCTGTGAAACACACAAGATAAAAAATTATTTCATCATTAGTCACTATTGGCAAAAAGCTTGGAACTGAATACCTAAATTAAAATATGCATAAAGTTAGCTTGTTGTTCTAAATTGGTAGCTGATTTAGGAATTTGAACAAGCTGAAAGGTCCCTCATTTCCTCCTTCCTTTTGTCCTGCCCTGCTCTCCAGTAAAAGATCAAGCAGCTTATGCTGATATATTGTTTCTAGCTGTTCCATGTACACATATTTTGTAAAATGCTTGGAATGGGAAAATGTGTTCCTTCCAGAAGTTTGGTCATACGTAGTACTTTGTCCGACCAGTGGCCCAGATCAAGGGTGTGTGAAACACCGTAACACATTTAAAATGAAAACTGATCTGAAAATTGCAGAGCTACACAAGCAGTGATAAGTCACCATGCTAAAAACAACAAACAAAAAAAACCTCACAACAGCCCGACAAAAGATACACCCAACGAGCATTAATTTCCTTCTCAGAGGCATGGAAAATAGAGACACAGGGAGATTCTCAGCTTCTGCTAATACACAAATGCTCAGCTAAGTTGAGGGAGATCGAGTCTCAGCAAAGCTTGGAAAGAAAAGTTGTAAATCCACTAATTTAACAGAAGACACTCCTCACCTACTTGATGCCAACTTCCAGTCTGTTCTAATTTGCTTCTAGACATTTTGTTAATAAGCAAGAGATTTCTCTCCAGGAATTTATTTACTTGAATTTTGTGTGCTCTTTAATACTCCAGGTACATAATGTCTCAGTTAGGCTGTTTGATTATAAGCATAATTTAAAGTGATTACAATTGGCAAAAAAATTGAAAATCAAATAATGGTTTGTAGTTGTATCAAGTTTTGGGAGGGTTTTGCCCCACCTACTGTCAGAGGACAGGATGAAAATAAAATCTCCTTTCTTAACTATGTCTTGTTAAGAACAGGTGGGTTTTTTCATAGTAAGATTTATGGAATTTTTTTATGAATGCTACTGCACTTGGTGAAGGCACATTTGTAGTATTTTAATTACCTAATTGTCAGGTTATCTTTAAAGTAGCTTTTGACAAAACAAAATTGACTGTCCTGTAATTGGAGTTCACTGAAGAGTTCTCCTTCCTGGATCCATGTTAATTTTTTAACACCAAAATTTATAAAAAAGAAGAAAAAAACCAACCTAGAAAGTCAGAAAGTAACATAAGGCCTCAAAAAGATCACATAAACATCCTTCAAGAAACACCTGTTGAGGACTGAGGAAAATTGTTGAACTTTCCTCACAGCTTCCAGTGTTATGCAATAGAGGATAATCTTACTCAAGATTTTGAAAGATTAATGGATGCCAGCTTCAGAGAGCTCTTTTTACCTGGTAAGTCATTCTTTATTGTATGCCAAAAACTACATTAGTGCAACATGAAGGCTTGGAAATTGGTGTGCTTTCAAAAGCAGCTAAATTTTACCTCAGAATTTATTTAAGATACAACTCTTCTTCTTGCACATACCATCTGTAGTTATGCAAAAAAAAATTTCAAGACTGCAAACATGCCATCAGGGTTCTAGAAATAGGACAAAATGTCATTAAGAGCTTAGAGCTGACCTTCAAATATCTCTAGTGGTATTAAAACTTCGGTGTGATCACAAATATCAATACGTATTGATAAATATTTGCATCATCATGTAGTTCAAAATTTCATATAATTTTCTTTGGAAGATACAGTTTGCTAAAAATTACAACGGATTCAATTTACAAGAGACTTTTTTCTGGATGGTGACACTTCCATAGGGACAAGCAAGGCAGAGAGAGACACTTTAGCCAACAGTCCCCTTGCTAGACCTTTTAACTAAGGTGAGACTCAAGTCCTTGCTTTAGTGAATTTTTCTTCATTTATAGAAAGAAGGGGGGCTCCACCGAAGGAATTGAGATGCTCAGTCTGTAATGGCAAATATTTCTGTGTGTTAAAGCACCCTGCAGAGTTTCAGGTTCTTGTTTGGAGAAAGGTTAAACCACTTTTATATGTGCATCTCTTCTGCCAGGGGAAAAAGGTTGGATGCTTTTGTGTATCTGTGATACTTCTCTTCTGGGGCCTTGTTTTCTGAAATCTTTCTGGTTTTGTTCTGCTGAGAAACGTTTTTAAGTAGAGTATTTCCACAAAATAAGAAAATAATTTCCTGCCTATACATTCTTTTGTACATAATTCACTTTGGATTTTCCATGAAAAAATGAGAGCACTTTTGCATTGCTTTAAAAACTTTTAAAAGCAGTATGGAGCATTGCAAAATGCTACAAAAGTGATTTTTTTTCCCTTCCCATTAGTGCATTGAGTTCTTATTACTCTGTCTTAACACTAAAATGAACTAAAAGGTAACTGTTGTCAAACTGTTGGTCAATCAAGAATAATAAATCCTGTGTGATCAAAGTAGAGGGAAATGAGCAACTAGGTAGGCAACAAACATCAAATTAGGTGATGGATGATTCTAACAAGGGGCTAAAATGAGTTGTTCACAGGCATCAGAGTTGTATAGCAGCAAAGAGACGTTACATAAATATTCCTCCATTTAAAGCACCACCTGCTATCAGTGAGGTCTCCTGGATGGTGTCAGAGAACAGAAAGCAGAGAAACAGTGACAGCAGAATGCAGTGTTTCAGAGTACTTGCCTATCTAAGGCCTGACCTCTTCATTCTTAAGATGGGAAAGAGATCATTGTTTCAATCTGATTGTTTTCTTCTAAACACCCTGCAGATGGTTGGATTTTTTTTTTTTGCGTTACCCATAATTTATTGACTTCTGGATGTAATCCAGACACTCATAGCATCATTATTAGAATTTTGTGTGATCAGTTTTAAATGTTGATGTGAAATGGCAAAGTAGTAAGAAAAAGGTTACTTTTATAAAGAAGCATCAAGCAAACATCCTTTGAATAGAATCTCCATGAGATCAAAATTGATTGTATGACATTTATAAACTATACAAATACTTTTTATTTATAAATGAAACCATAAATATTTATACATTTATAACAGGAATGGTTATAAAATGCCCTGTGAGTGTGTCTCCAGAGACAGGTGGTTTTGAGCATTAATATGATGTTGCTGTCAGAGATAGGAGGTGTGTAACGCAAGTGTAGTATTTCAAAAGGTACATTTGGTCTGTTTCTGATTCAGAACATGTTATACACTTGCACAGTTGGATGAAAATGTGGCATTTCAATACTGGAAGAAGGACTGATCTCGGATAGTGTTCATGCTGATGTGTGTTATGAAGCCTACCATAGCAAGTGTAAAAGTAGTGAATTCCATGCCAAAATGTAAATATCACTGTTTTCAATTATTATTATGAATAATAGTATTATGAAACTATAGTCATATTTTAATGGAATTTATCATTTAAATAAAACTGTCCTGACTGGATTTCATAAAAATGTAAAAATTTTTCTCCCTAAATATTATAGGAAAGAAAATAGAATGGACATTTAGAATCATGATGCTGTATTTGAAGCAGCATTTTTATTACCATGTGAAGGAATGTGGCTAACAAAAAGTGGTTACCATGAATATTTGGATCAAGCATCTATTTTAATCAAGTTGCTTGTGTCTGAATGTCAATCATTGTTTTGCAGTACCAGTTGTAAAGCAGACTTGGGAAAGAGAAGCTGCCCTTATTGAATACTACAGTGATTACGCAGACATCTCCATTCCTACTATAGATTTAGGCGTACCTAACACTGACAGAGGTGAGCTATTGACTGTTGTCGGTTTTGCACAAATAACTGTCTAAAGAAGTTAAGTTTTATGGGTGATGTGTGTATCTCATGTAAAGTATGTCGTTTAGAAATTCTGTATTTCATCTGCCTGATGCATCATGAAATGTTATGACAGTATCTTAGGGTATTTTGCAGAACATGCTTCCATCATAGCCTCCTCATTTTAACAGCTCTTTAAATTAAGAGTAGCAGTTTGTCCAGTATTGTCCAATAGCTTGACAGGTATAGCTGGAATAAAGCTTATTTTTAATTCAATTCCGATTTTATTTAAGTATATATTCTGTTAATTTCTCTTTTGTTTTAGGTCACTGTGGGAAAACTTTTGCTATTTTGGAAAGGTTTTTGAATCATACTTCTCCCAGAACCCCTTGGTTAGTTGTAGTGGATGATGACACACTGATAAGGTATATATTGCATTACTTCAGGAGTTACCACTGTTTATGTCAATAAGAGATTTAGCAATATTCACCTATTCTTCTGTATTTAAGAGATACTGATATTATATTAGTTATGTAGCTTTATATTATTTTAAGAAATTGACACTTCAATATTCTTTTGACAGATACTAAAAACAATCTTGTAACTTGGTCAAACTGCATATTAGGGTTATCATGTAATCATATAGTCTGAATATGATCACATTTTGTGATTCATCTGTCTGAACTGATGTTGTTTAGTCATTTGCTAATACCCTATTCTAAAATGTGTTCCGCACATAAATGTGTCAGAAGGAAGGTTCCGTGGGCTCGGGTCAGTTGTCCGAGCTGCCCACAATGGTGTTCAGGAACTTGCCTTTGTTGAAAAATTAGATCCTATTCTCATAAAATCTGACACTGCAATATAAGCAAAAAAAGACACAGTGGTCAATGAGCAGGATTACGTGGTCATGAACAGTGGTTCAAGACAATACCTTAAATCATGACAGAAGAAGAAATACAAAGAGGATGTAAGTGTAGATAATGCAATATTCATATAACTAAAGCTACATTTTTAGTTTTCAGTTTTTAAATGTTCATAGATAATTTGCAAAGATTTTAACATTGCTTGGAAAGCATCGTTTCATGTTTTGTCTGAGATGAGATGCAGTTTTGCTGACAAACTGCCTCCTTCAAAAAAATATTTTAAGCTAAGTTGTTCATCATTTGACCAAATTCAGCAGTCATATCTCATAGTAAATAATCCATCATAAATTTCTGCTTAACAGTTTGTATCTCTGGGGCAGGTTTTTTGCATAGAATTTCTGAATTTCTCCTGTCATCTTTGTGCTGTTTAATAGAATGTTGTTTAGGGCAGCAATGTCTGTTCCAAAATGAATGTTTACAAAATTTTTTTTTTAATGGCTTTTCATCTTACAGCATCTTTAGACTCCGAAAATTGCTCAGTTGCTATGACCCGAATGAACCAGTATTCCTTGGAGAGCGTTATGGCTACGGCTTGGGAACAGGAGGATACAGTTACATCACTGGTGGAGGAGGGTAATTTATTCTAGCTCCTCCTGAGATCTACATTAGTTCCTGTTTTGAGTGAAAATGTTTTAAATTACAATACAAATCAGTTTCAACAGAAACAGTGTTACCCCCACATGTGTGCAATTTACCTTCTGTTGAGTGACACATGCTGGTCACAAATCCCCAGCTCTTCTCCCTTACATTTGAGTAAGATAGAGGAGAACATCCCTTTTGAGTCCAGGCCAATTTAGGAGGAATTATCAGCTGTAGTAAAAATGGTGGGTAGCTAAGTTATTGTTGGAATAACAACAATGGGTATAATTGGTATAATTAATTTTCAGTATATAATTACCTTTCAGAAAATGCCTCTTGCACTGTTTGTCAGTTCTGACCCCTCAAATTTTGAGTTTCAAATGTATTGTATCAGAGGGCTACATTTGGTCTTGCAGTTTTGAATCCTTTAGCAATATTTATTAATTACAGTTATTTGGCGTCTTTAGTAGTTATTATACATTTTATGTGCCTTTTTTTATCCAGGATGGTTTTCAGCAGAACAGCTGTTCAGAAACTACTTGCTAGCAAATGCCGGTGTTACAGCACGGATGCACCTGATGATATGGTCCTTGGGATGTGTTTCAGTGGCTTAGGAATCCCTATAACACACAGTCCACTTTTTCATCAGGTCAGAGAGCTATTTTTGAGTATTGAAAATGTATTGTAATTTTTTAAGTATACACAGAAAACACTCATAAATACTCAAATTTCATCATTTTGTAGCAACACTAACCAAAGTGCTGCTGCTGTGCCCTTCTTCTCAGTAGAACAAGACTGATCAAGCAAATAACATTCTCATACCATGGATTGCTACAATGCTTTGCTAGTTTATATGATATTTCAGCTAACCTATAACTACATTTTATTAAAAATGCAGTCAGAGGTGAGAATTTCAAAAAACAAATAGAATTAGGAGCCACATAGTTGTCATACAGCCTCTAAGAAAAGGGAAAAACCTACAGCATAACACTTTTTTCAATAGAGAACTGACTGTGAAATTTTTCAGTAAATCTGCCTGCTCAACTTAGCTAATTTTTCTGTTGATCTAGTATTTACTGTTCTGAAATATCTCATTAGTGAAGATATAAAATATGAAAATGGTTTTGTGGTGGATTCTGACGAATGGTATAAATACGATAAATTGCTCTATGCGAGCACATAGGAAAGAGAGCTCACAAAACATAATTTTCATGTGAGTTTGGGGAAGAAGGGCTGGAGTAGATTTGAATCTTGTCTTCCACAATGTTTAACAAGGTAACTGTAGTGTCACAGTGGAAAACATGATGCATTGTGGCTATAGAGATTTTCTTCCTTGTAAGCCAAGTAAACCAAATCCTTCCATAGTTTCAGCAATAAGCACTAAAGATGTTTTCTCAAACAGTGTGCAGCATTAAAAATCAACATTTGAATCAGTGTAGCATTTGATGGTTTTCAGGTGTTGATATAGTTGAAAAACTGGGAAGACCTTGTGTATCTGAATATGAGCTGAGAATAAGATAATAAGCTACTTGAGAAGTAGTAAATTACCATGTAGTTCAAAGCAGCTGTCAGTGGAGGAGGGGAGCTTCTTATTTAAATTACCAGGTTTTCCTGTGTTAAGATTTCATTTCTGATTACATTTACTATTTTGAGAAATGGGAAGACTGAGAAAACACTATTCAACGTTTTAATTCCTTGTCCATATTAAAAAATCGTATCTGTTTACTCTCCTGTTTTATCATTGCTTATTCCTTTCAGTATAGAAGGAAAACAAGTCATGCATATTAGAAAGACAAATTATTGAATAATTTGTGCTTGCACAGGTGTTACCAAAAAAAACCAAAACATAACAACAAACCAACCTAATTAAAGGAGAGTCAGAACAGAACTCCTTTTCCAAATTTGTAGGAATGATCCTTACTCAAAAAAAACCAAAGCACCTCCTTGTAATCCTTAATGGTGTGTGTTCGATATTGAATCACTTTGAAAGTGAAATCCTAGCAGTTTGATTTTCCACACAGAAAATTGCACCTTGCTTGTAATTTGTCTTTACTGGTTCTTATATCAAATTCTAATTTAACATCCCTTGAACACAAATTAATCCTGGGGGGAGACCACTGAACAAAAATTGCATGTGCTTATTCTACAAATTCCACTATTGTGCAACAAATATTTTAAAAATGAGAAAACCAATCATTTTCTGTCAACCAAAAAAAAATTTTTTAGGTCTTAACTGAAATAGTGTGATGTGTGATGTTCCTTGATGTATGTGAATCTAAAATTATACTGAGATATAGATTATGAAACAGAAGCAAAGATACCTTCATCCTTGGAGTGTCTATGATGTGTTTCCTCACTCTTACTGGTTTCCTGCTGCCTACATGCTGAGGTATATGCATACATATTCTGTAACTTGTTCAGAGGTTTACAATATGAGATTCATAAAGAGAAGAGGAACCTTCCCATGTTGAGAATTGTGGTCTTAAATATAAAATCTGGGCAAAAGCAATATATTTGGCTTTTATAGAATACCAAATGCAAATTCTAGCAAAAAACCTTACTGTTATTAGGGTAGATATTATTTTAGAATTATCAAAACCCCAGAATTTTGTCTATAGCTCAATAAAAAGCTGATTGATTTTTAAACAGCAAAAATTTTTGGTCTCAGATGTGTAAAAACTGTGTGAATCCAAACTAAGTTCTTCAGGTTCTTGAAACCTAAATGCTCTTCAAAGTGTTTTTCAAAAGTCTTCATGAGGGATATAGGTTCCATCTTGATTTCTCTAGGGGAATTTTTAAAAATAAGCACTTTGTGGTTTAAATATCAGTATAAACAAACAAAACACCAAAACCACATATTCAGATTTTGATAATGTCAAATTCTGTTGCCTTGTGTATACAGAACTGCATGAAGAATTCATAAATACCACCATAAGTGGGTGAAGTGTGCAGTATTGAATCAGTTACCAGCTTAGGCATCAAATCAATTATTTGTTACCCAAATCACTCAATTTTCTTCTTGTTTGGGTTTTTTTTCCTATATGTAAAACACAAATGTTTGCCTTTCATGCATTTTTCTTTACAAAAACTCTAATGGCAAAATGTAATTATTTTACCAAGGACCACTGCAGGTGGGACTTTTTTATGTAATGATGCACTTCTGTGCCATTAAACTGCCAGAGAAAATGAAACATACATGGTGCATTAGGACAGCAGCTGCATCTTGTAGCTGTGCTGTAATTTTGTCTGGTTTGAAAGAGTCTGATAAAGAATAACAACGCCATTTTCTGGCACCACAATGTAGCCCATGTTTGGAACCTTTACGTATCATAAAACTCCATATATTTTGGCTGCTTATGGTCTTATTAGGATCCTACAATCACACTGGCAGTGCTGACAACTCTCATTAGAGGAGGAAGAGAATATTATTTAAAATAATTTGGTCTTTATTGAGCCAAAGCTGCATATTTTTAAAGATTCCATACTGACTACGCTGTTTGTAACTTGATTTCATGGATGGTGGCCATTTCATCCTGAGAAATAGGACATATTTAATATCAGTGTACTTCATTCATAGCATAATGACTGCAGTGTGAGTTGAAGGTTTAAACTAATGTCTTGTCAATTGGTTTAATGTAAAAACCCCTTTGTTACCGACCTGTGTATTTTGTCAGTGCCCTGTTGTTATGTTACAGAGGCTATTGAGCAGTGATACTTTCTCTTTCTAAAATTATTATTGATCATTAAGTACCGGTGCTTTTGCTTTATTCTTCCATCTTAGGCAAGGCCAATGGACTACCCAAAAGACTACCTTTCTCATCAAATTCCAGTATCGTTTCACAAGCATTGGAATATTGATCCAGTGAAAGTGTATTTCACATGGCTGGCACCAAACACAGAAGAATCACATAATGGGAAAAAAGTTGGATATAACAGAGAAGACTTATAAGCAGTAGAAGAACGTGTTAATTACTGATCAACAGATGAGAGACAGTCACTACTGTGATTTTTGTTTTGTTTTCACGTTGTTCATCTGTTCATGACATAAGAAGACACTGTGTTGTTCCTGTTGGTTGCATCCCTTCAGAACAATGGAAGAAGGCACTTAAATGACTTTGGGATTCTTTTCCTTCACTTGGTTTCTTTTTAGAATGTTTTTGGGCTTTGTATACCAATGAACTTGACACACATTTAAAAGTCTTGTACAGCTTCACCTTTTTTCTGCTTTGGACTTGGTTCAGACAGCACCAATTTACATTTCCTTCCTTGATCTCTCAAAAGCTGAAGTTATGTATTTGGGAGCCTAATACTGAATAAATGTTGAACATCTATTAAACAGCACCTCTCACTGACTTACAGAAAACAGTTCTCTAAAAGGTTCTGGAACAATTTATTGATAAATTGTAGAGGATACTTGACTTTTTTTCTGTGACCAGGAGCTAGACTGTATGAAGGCTGTGTTCCTTTATGCTCATTTCAGATAGAAATACTGTCATTTCCTGGGGTAGTTGGACCAGGCACGAAACCACTGTTGTACCTTTTAAGTTTATTGGCATTTGTGTGGAATGTCACGTACAAAATGGAAAAAAAGGTTAAGGACAGGGATTTCTTGGGTGGCCACGGGAGGTCACTGTGGTTCCTTTAGAAACCTAAGTCACTGTGTATCAATTTGGCAAATATAAAAGCAACTCTTAAGGATTTTGGCAGAACTAACACTTCAGTATTTCTGATGTGTGCATTTCAACAGCATATGAATGCCAGCTTTAAAAAATTTGTAGTATTCCTAATTTATATCATCAAGATAAATAATTTTATGCATACAACATGTAAAGTGTGATTCATATTTAAAACGGTCTTGAATTTTTTTTAGTAATTCAGTTTTGTAAAAATGTTTGTACAAAAACTGGCTTTAGTATGTTCTAAACTAATTTTTATATTGTAGAACTGCTTCTTTTAAAATGACAGTATATGGTACTTGTATGCTGTTATTTAACTTGGCTTGCTATATTGTAACCAAATACAGGGTCTTAAAGCCATACTGCTGAAGTAATTTGTGTTTTGGTTTCTTTCAGTAGGTTAACAATTGATTCCACTCCAAAGAAAAGCAATACTTTCTCTAGAGTCGAAGTAGGGGATCCACTGATTCCTGTCTCGGTAATTACTGAACTTGTATAAATGTTTGTTTGTAAATGTGGCTTTTGGGTTTTTAAGCATTGAATAGCAAGCACATATTCATAATAGATTCAAATTCTGATTAAGAAAGAGCAGTCCATGTCATGTTTTTTTTTCTTCCCACTACCAGTGCCTTAAACAGTAGACATTTTACTGATAGCAGGACTATGTTCTCTGATACCATTGGTGAATTGTTAATTATGTTTACTGTTTAGAACTGTGAAAGCAGAACTGAATAAAAGCATTCTTTAACCTTTTGTGCCTTTTTCCTCTTTTCAAACCAAGTGCAGGATTCTTTAAGCACCAGTGAAATAAATAAATTCGTCACCTTAATGGTATTTACTGTCAGTTTTATTAAAAGGCAGCTTAATCTTTGGGGTTTTTTTATGTCCTGTCCTGACCTCCAGATTAGGTCAGTTTTCAGCCTCTAGTTTTGTGCAAATGGAAAATGCCATTTCAATGAACACCTCATGTGATTGGAGCCTTGATGCACAAAACATAAGTCACTATCAAATTCTCCAAAGGTCTTGCAACACAGTCCAGTCACTTCTAACTTCCAAACAGTGATAATTAGTCTCTCCTTGGGCCCTATGGAGGCAGACTAGATCAACAAAAGGTGATTAGCTTCGGGTCCAGGCTGTGTTGTACCTGTAGACTGCCATCTGGTTTGGACATGGGGAGTCATTGACTCATTGATTGCTTACTTGACTTTTACTTCTGGTTTGACAAATGTGGTAGCTGTCCTGAAGTCCATCTCCCTTGCTGTTAGCCCTGGGTTTTATTGCAAGGTTTCTGGAGGTATTAGGAAGCATTAGACTTTTGATTTTAGTCTCCATCGTTTTGAAAGCAACAAAGCCATAATTTGTATAAGTATTCTGCCCCCAAAACTGATTTTTGAGACACTGCTAGTGATATTCAACTAGCAGCATGACAAAAATGAATTTTTAGTCTACCAACTAAATAAGATTTTTTCAAGCAAAGGCTCCCAAAGAGTTTCTGTAAACAAGATGTGAAGCCCTCTATATGAATTTTAGTTTTAGAAGGCTCAGTATGACTGTTACTAGCTGAAAACTAGGGACAAAACTGTGTGTTGATGAGCCTGAGCAGTACTAATGTTTCTAATGAAAATCAAGTGGATTATAAATGATGTAATGTTAAAGCAAATCAATAGAAGGGGCATTCACAACTAACTTACTTGGTAACAGGAAGGTTAAAAAAGATCTGTTAAGTTGATTGCTCGAAGTTTCCTTTTCTGGGACATTCCAGGGTTGTGGCACGAAAAAGAAAATCTGGGGATCATTACTGGCTATTTGCTTTTCATGTTTATAACACAAAAAATGTCCATGTATTAAGATCTTTATTTCATGGAATTCTTTTGATAATTGGTTGGTTGGTTCATCTGCTAGGAGCCAAAAAACCCCTTGCAATTCTAGTGCCTTTGATACACTAGATATGTAAATGAAGAATGATGAAATATTTGAGGCCTAGATTTGATCACAAGTGAGAATGAGGGCTGTGAATATATTGAATATATTTCCCTATATCTGCAGAAGGCCCAGGTGTGGAGAGACCCAAAAGGAACTGACCTTTGTCGCTTTCTCTGCGATTAGGAAAATGCGTGAGTCTTGAAGCAGCCTGCAAGCTGGGTAACTTTCTTTTTGTGCTGGAAGGCTTTGCCCTAACACCAGCTCTGATGGCTGCTGACTGGAGGGAGGAGTCCGAATTACCTTATTTTCAATTCTTTAATTTCTCATGGTTTTTATCATCATGGCTGGAACTAGAATGTCTCAGCCAGAGGCCTGAGACACCATTCAACAAGATTCCTGGAAAGTGGGATCAATAGAGTAAGGACTGCCATAACACTCTACTGTGAGCACCTCCAAAGCCAATAGTGCCACTGCATTACCAAGAAACATGGAGAAGCAGTAAGAGATTTGCCTTTTGCAACACTGAAAAACTCTGAATGCTTTGTGCACTGGACACCATGATAATAAATATATTTGAGTTTGCTTCAATGGAATTGCTTCTGCTTCTTGTTGATATGAAATTAAAGGAGAAATTTAGAATTCTGAGCAAAATGCTCCCTGAGGGTGTCACCTCATCATGCATTGGCTGAGGAATCTAAGAGAACTTGGCTCTGCTCCATGAGTGCTGCCTGGTGCAGCTCTGGCTCTGAGGTCCCAGGTCACAGCAGCATGGTGGCTTCACCCTCCCCTCTACCCCTGTGCACCCATCTACAGTATCAGTATAGAAAAAATTCACCTCCCCAGTCACACTGAGGATTTTATCTTTAAGTAATTGTTTCATTCAGCAAAGAAATAGGTTCAATATTGGTCTGTAAGTAACTAATTTTTCTATTTCAATTTGTGTCACATTATGTACATGTATAAAGAATAGCTTTTTTAATACACAGTCTCATGGTGGTAGCCATTGTGTAACTACTTGATTTAGATTCTGTCCTGAGAAGAAAATTCCTCATGCTTTTCAAATCTCAGCCTGTGGTTTACAGGAAGAGACCTGTGGGTCTAGAGGAGGTAAAGAGAGGGGAACAATCTGTTTGCATCTACCTGCTTTTGAAGATTGCCTTGATTTGTTTGTTTGTGCCCTTCTCAGCCAGGAAGCAGAAATACCTCCACTGAAATCAGTTAATGAGATTTCTTCTGCTACGACCTGCATTTGCATGGCAAGAATGAAACAGCTTTGGTGGAGTGTCTGTGCACTGGTTAGTTCTGAACACAAGGGGAAATGACACAGAAGGAATAATTTATTTAAAGATGAAAAGGTAAGGAGGCATTATGCAAATGCATACAGAGGCCTAAAGGACTCACAGTCAAAGAAAGGAAGAACTGGTTTGGAAAATAGGCTATGGAGAGGAGTGATAGGAAATTACAGAGTTTAATGAAACATTCTTTATGGAAAATCCATAGGCGTGCTGCTTTTGTAAGCTAAAAAAACAATGCTGAGCTATTCCTGTGAGAAATAAAATTTTAAAGCAATGCTTTTGTAAGTCTGAAGGCTTAAGAGCCTGACTGTTAAACAGAACAACTCCAAAAAAGTTGAAAGCACCAGGGCTGTTAATATTTTAAAGACTCGATTTACAAAATAAAAAAATTAAAAAAAATTTTAAAATAGTGTAAGCAGATTGTTAACTAATAAGAAGCCAATGAAGGAAATTATCTGCAGGGAAGATTATTGTGCATCACCAACTGGTTTGTGCCCACTTGCCCACTTCTCATTCATGTATCTCTAGCTGGGTCATCCTCCAGATGAAGGTCTAATCAGGCAGTTTATAATCAACCCGATCAAGGTCCTCGTAACAGGAACTCATGTGTCGCCCTTGTTCTACAGGCACTGCACCCCATCTTCTCAGAGGTGCTGCATGACACTGTCTGGTACCTGCTCCCCAAAAGCCTGGGAGAATGGCAGGGAATACAGCAGGTATCCCTCAGGAAGGAGGGAAACATTGTAGGACTCAAGACCTCACGAGCTCCTCGATTGTCTTAAGGAGAGCTCTCACTTGTCCTCCTTCAAAGCAGCTGCTCCCTGGCTAGCAAGGCAGCAGAAATGATGGGGGGTGTAACCCTGAGTAAACACAAATACGAAGTAATAGCCCAGATCAGGTCCACCTCAGTCGTAGCTCCGGAGGCACTGGCAGCTCTAAGAACAGTCAAATCACAAGTGTTGATGTGTGATGGTGGCTAATTCACCAGCTTTGTTTTCCAAAGACTTCTTAAGACTTCTTACATTGCTGAGGCTCTGTTTGCAAGCTCCTTGAGGTGGCCCTTTAGATGGAGCAGAGCAGGAGCTGTGCTCCAGGTGCTGTGCTTTGATGCAGCCTATGCTGTGCTCCCATGGTCTCTCTCTGCCCAGTCATGAAGCTCTGCTGAAAAGCTCTCGATCTATCTCTTGGCCTGGCAAACCAAGTTGCTGATTTGTTGTTTTGCTTTCTGTTGCTGTTTCTTCAGACCAGAATTTTCCTGTTGATGGATTTTATGTTAACTAAAATGTCTGATCCTACAAATGCTAGTTCTGAAATGACTTTATATTTAATAAACAGTAAAACAAAATATTTTAACAAAATTAACAAAATAAACAACAAGATAACATAATAAAATGTGGATAATCATACTATAGTTACCACATTATTATATTCTTGTAAAAAACTGTCAATTGCTGTTCGAATGTCTGAAAAACATATGATTTTGTTTTATGAGCTGGCTTACCTCTACCGTGGCTTGCCCCTTGTTCACTCAAGTGGTAAGATTAACATTTCAACAAACCTTTCTAAAGAAGCTCGTAATTGTCCTGTCAGCCTTTCAAAAACTTGTAAAATAGTTGCTGTTCTTCCAGCCTTACCATAGGTGTTGCTTCTTAGGAGTGTTTTTGTGACCTTTGTTAGCAATTCAGCCACTTCTTTTTTAAAATCTTTCTGGTTTCTTGAGTGAGTATTTTGTAAGGTTGGATGCATTGCAGTGAAGAGGGGAGAGATTGTAGAAATGCAGAAAGGACAGGAAAGAGGTAGTGAAGTTAAGCTGTAAAAACGCAACAAAGTCTGTGCGCCTTTTGTGTCCTCACAGTAGTGTATGCAGCCATATGCTCATGGATGTTGATACTGATTTCCATGTTGGAGCCAGTCTTAATAAATCTTTCTGAGAATTTCCCGTCATACTCATTGCTTCTAGAATAGAGAATTGTGGATTTACCCTAACCATGGACAGGCTCATGCTCTAATTGACTGCTTTGGTTACTTGTGCATAAATGTGTTGTTGCTCTTCAGCCTCTGCAGAACAACACTCTGGGACTCTGAGTGGGTGGGTTAACTCCTACCTTACCATCTACCTGCCCACATGCAAGATCCCAAAATAGTTGAAATTACAGCCAGTTTTAAACAACACAGCTAATGTGGCTTATGGCTCCATGGGCGAAAAAATAAAATAAAATAAAAAAATAAAAGTGCTGCACTGTGTCTCTCCATGTGCTGGAAAGGGCGGGACTGAACTGCCGAAGGGCCCTGCTGCAGGACTGACTAGACCCCAAGAAGTGATAATGCGGCCAGGCTCCTTCCATTGTCATTGCCTGTATCCCACGTGAAGAGATGCTTGTTGAATGCAAACATTAAACTCAGTGAGCTGAGTCAGATTCTTTGCTTGTTAACACTCATTTAAGGAGGAAATATTCTCCTTTCTCTGTGAGTCTCTGTACCCCAAGGTTGATCCCACCCACACAGCTACGCAAAGCAAGTTCCCCACTCACAGTCCCATTTCTCTTCCTTGCAAGGCTGGTGCCAGCAGTGCTGGGAGCTGGAAAGATGCACAAGCTCCTCAGTGCACCCTGCACATGGCACCTTTCTGCCAGCCATGTAATCCACAGATAATGCCCCTGTAGGGAGTTGCTCAACCTGTCTGCATCACTCACATCACTGCTCAGGCCGCCTCTCCTGTTGCCTCCCTTTCCTGCTTGGTTTTGCCTCCAGCCACTCCATCCCTGTGCCAAGCTTTCCAGTTCTGCATATCAATCCCACAGTACCAGCCACGAGTTATGCAAGATGTTCCTCCTGCTGCCCTCATCCCACTAAAAATCAGTGAGGAAGTTACTGTAATCTGCAGGTTTTAAGTCATTTGCATGAGAAGGAGAGTCAGCTTTCCATTAACCCTTTGTTACCAGTATGCAGCACAAGGTGTTATTGTAGCCTCCCTAGAGATTGTATGGCTTCAACGGCAGAGCTGTAACACTGCAGGGGCTGGGGAAGAGATTTCCGCCAAAACCCGCTTGTTCTGTGGCTTCCCTGACACTTCAGTGTGGAAGTGCCCTCAATCCTGTGTTGGAGGTCGAGGGGTGTGGAATTTTTCCCCATTCCTGTCCCTAGGTTACTAATGGCTGGATACTTAAGGATTATTAACCTTTATTGTGTAAGAGACAAAGAGTTGTCTTGGGCATGGGGAGGGGAGGAGAGATTTGCTGACCCTGATAAGACACTGACCGGGAAGGGCACAGGACAGCAGTGGGGAACTGCGGATCTCCTCAGCTGCCAGCTGTAGGAAGATCTCGGATTGGTGCCGCTTTTTCGTTTCCTTGGTGAGTGAGCTTTTCGTTTGGGAAAAAGGGCGCGTTCCTGGGGTGCACATCTCCCCGGCTGTGCTAGCAGCTTCTACAGAAAGGGGCCAGCCACCGCTGCCGCTGCGCGCTTTTGCCTGCCAGAGCGGATTGAGGAGTCCCTGCCACCTTTTGTAGGCGAGCCTGGGTGATCCTGTCTCTGCCGCTCCTGCTCCCTGCTCTGAGCTCCTGCACCACGTCTGCTGCACACCCACCTGCCCCATCCGTCCCGCTGCAGCGCCCGCCGGACTCTGGGCACTTCAGCACTGCCCGCACCCACAGAGCTGACCGCGCCACAGCGCCCCCTGCAGCTGCGCGGGAGTCATCGCACCCGCCCTGCCCGGCCGGGAGCCCGACAGCGCCCCTGCCGGCTGGGACCGGAACTGCACCCAACGGGAAAAGCATTTGGCAGCTCAGAGACTTCTGTCACCGCATCTTCTGGTTTTTGTTTGTTTGTTTGTCATTGCTACTGTTGTTATTGATTGTTTGCCTTGCCATAGATACTAGTAAAGAACTGTTATTCCTTTCCCCATATCTTTTCCTGAAAGCCCTTGATTCCAAAGCTGTAATAATTCGGAGGGAAGGGGATTCACATTTGCGGGTTCTAAGGGAGGTTCCCACCTTCCTTAGCAGACACCTGTCTTCAAACCAAGACATCCTGCCAGTATAAAGGCGACCTGCTCTTAAAAGTTCACACTTCTCAGTGTCAGTATTTTGGGGGTCAGATTGGGCTCCTCCTGCCAGAGCCTCTCTCCCAGTGCAAAGAATGGAGGAAAAGTGTTTGCTGCTGAGGCTGAGCAGAGGGTTTAAAACATTTAAGGGATTGGTGCAGGCATCTATCTCCCTAAATGTTCACATGGAATTGCTTCCATGGTGAGAAAAAACTGAATACATTTCTCCAGAGATGCCCCAGTAGGACTGGAGAGCCAGTTCTTATATCTTCAAAGCACTTCAGGAGCAGACAATTAGCTCCATGGCAGCGCCACCATGGAGTGCGGAGCAATATAACTACTTTCAGTCAGCTCTTGGGGATCTGACTTACGGGTGGTAACTTGGAAATATAAGCTGTTTAAATTGGTAAGATATAAATACTGTTTTCCGTCATATCCATGACCCTCTAAAATGTTTTCTTTCCTTCATTAAGTCCTCCTGATTAGTGACAAAATAGTGATTAATTTCAGATTTCCAGATAACCATGATATATTCTTCTCCCTTCCACAAATTAAAAATAAATTAAAAAAAAATCAGCAGCAATCTCTGTGAAGTGTATGCCTAAAGAGGATTTGTGGTATGTGTTCTTCTACAATATATGCGTACATTTATAAGACCTATTTCAAAGATCCATGATTCTGTCAAACCTCAGGGTTAATAGCTCTGAAGAACTGATTTTACACAGTCACCACCATTAAGATCCTGTATTTACATTTCACTATCCCTGGGCTGGGAAATAATGGTACAATACAGGGGAGCATACAGGTCATGATTTATACCGTCCTGTGTAATTTTCTCAGGTGCTTCTCGTGCCTTGGTTGGCTAAATCCTTTCTGAAGTGCCCTTTTCACCTGTACTGAAATGCCCCAAAGGGATCCAAGCATTAAAATTCAACGGTTTAAACTTCACCCTGCCACTATTTCTGTCTGAATTATTCAGATACTCAAGCACCAGTTAGTGAGAACAGCCCAAGCATTCTCAATCAGTGTGGCAACATCAAGACTGTCAGCTCTTCCCTGGGGTTTATACACGAGATGATCCTACACCTATTCATGATGATAAGAGGTGTTCACAGTGCCCAGAGCACACAGTGCTGACAGAATTACCCACCAGCGGGGGAGTCATCTGAGTGGCAGCCAGAGTGCCTATCTCTAAGTTTTAAGCAGAACCTCTCCATGCTCCCTGGAGCCGCTGGGCTCCCAGAGTAGCAGTGGTGGACAGGTTGCTGTTGATGTTTCATTTTAGGTAGAGTACATGTACACCCAGAGGAGCCGTCCGCAGATACCAAACCTTCCTCTCAACTGGAAGAATGGCTGCGGGATCTGTTGAGATAAGGAAAGGTAAGGGGTCCCTGTGCAGGTGACAAGGCTGCAGTTGCCCATCTTTAAACTGAAAAATGTTTAGCAAAGTTCTGTCTGTATCACTGTGGATGTGGAGCACCTCTCTGCAGTAGAGGGTCATTTATCCCCTCTCACAGTAACTGTGAGCCAAAAATAAAAAAATTAATGTGGTATTTGTTAGTGAATATTGGGCTTTTACATCTCAGACACTGTAAGGAATGTAACAAGACTTTCTTAATTCTGTATTTTTAGAATTTATTTTTAAATGCACTCCCTCATGGAATGACTATTGCACAAATGGAAATATCCCACATTAGACAAATAACAAATCACATCTGAATTGACTGAACCATCCCTTTCAGGGTGCAATTAATTATACAAGAAGTACACACCCAAACTTTACATAAAATCTCTCTTCCATCTGAAATTACCAAATATAATTAAAAATGTATAAAGGAGGAGACAAATAGCTTCAAATAACTTTGTGAACTTCTAATTATTTTCAGAATAGGTTCAAAGCTAGTATAAGACTTCCATGTGTAACTCTGCATACAGCTAAAAGCTATATTCTCACAGACACATAGAGCTTCCTGGGCAAAATCATATCATCATTCTTTATTATATATATGAATTCCTTATTATTTAACAAGACATGAGCTCACATTGTTGACTTCCCTGTGAGCAGAACTGCCTCTGAGATCACCAAAGGCCACTGACACCTTGAGGCCCTGGTGCACAGCACCCCTTTCAAGAGCCAGCCTCGTGCTTTTGAAGTCTACGTGCCCCTACTCTGCTCAGGCAGTACCAGACCACAGCTCATCTAAAACCCAGCTCCGATTACAAACAAAACCAGGGCAAAGCCTTAAGTTTAAATCACTTGCTAGAAGAGATTATTGAATAGAAAATTATGAGAGTTTGTTTTTCTTAGCAGAAGGAAACAGGAATTTTCAACAATAAGCTATAATTACAAACATTATCATCTCTTCTGGGCAAGCATCACAGTTTTATTTATGAATAAGGAAGATGAAAAAAGAAGATTTACTCACAGGTTGAAAAATACAACAATCTTTTCTTTCTCTAGTTATTTGTCAGGGGTTGTTGTTCACCCCTGTCAGACAGGCAAAGGGAAATGCTCTGTAAAAGCAACAGTGGCAGATTAACCTGGTGGGGCTTCTTCCCAGGCATGCTGCAAAGCTCCACACATTTCATCAGGCCTGCAGGGATAATTACAAGTCTGTCGGTTCCTCCTAAAACACTTTAAACTTTCACACGACTCGGCTCTAAGAACCAGCATTGCTTAACAAATCCCAAGGCAAGTAAGACACTTAGAAACTCTTTTTCATGCAGTCTTAAATTTTACTTCCTGCTCTTTTCCATTTCTTCATTTCTTTCTGAATGCATTTCTCCCTCTGGTCCCCAGCTTGTTTGGGTTCGTGTTTTTTTTTTTCTTTTGCCTAATGAACTTGCTACCATTCAAACAGAGATTTGGCAGGGAGGCTGAGGGGACCTTAGTCACCTACCCCAGCCCAACTAGTCGGGTGTGCCCTTGATGTGAACACAGCCACTTGTTTAAACCAAGACTACCTGTGAAGCAGAAAATGTCCAGAGCACCTTGCATTTATTCTCCTGCTTGCATTTTTGCCTCTCTGTACCCTTGCATGCCAGCATATTTTGCTGCATTTTGCTCCCACACAGAAGACAGATGTGCCATTGGTTGACAGGGTCAGTGCAGAGAAGCACCCCAGGTCCACTGTGTGTCAGTGCTCCCACGGGTGCCTGCTGCAAGGAGTACTCTGAAAAAAACAAGATGTGGTATTTTCCTGCTTGCCAGCACTCAGCCACACTTGGGCCCTTAGCAGCACCTTCATAAATCTGTCTCCTGGATTTTTAATAATCAGTCCCTTACCTGAGGTTACATTCATCTGTAAATGCTGAATGCAGTTAGGAGATTTCATCCAAGTGTTACCATGAAGGAAGAATTATCAACAGCTGATGAACACACTCAGAGCTGAAGACCTTTACAGGAGAGGGCAGAACTCAGTGCTATTAAGGCCCAGTGAAAACGGCAGAATTTTGCAGGCTGTTAAAGACCATTACACAGTCACTATTTTTGTCTTTAATTTATTCCTCAGCACCCAGTACCTGTGAACACTGCAGTGGTATAATTTCTCATCGAAACTGTAAGACAAATTCTCCGTAGACAGTGCGATTCCTTTTAACATCCTTTTCCCAGGAAGTGAGGCTGTGTTGCTTTCTGCTATGAGTAAGAGTCTCCAGGTCAGTGCATCAAGTGCCTGTCTTCATTCCTGGGTTCCAAAAGGACTGGATGGCCCCATAGTTGTTCTGCTCAAGCTTGAGCCTGCATCAGCCTGGCTTATCCTGGTACCACAGCAGCAGCTCTGGGTACTCAAACCCACATGAAATTCCTGTCTTCAGCTGTCTTTTCACTGTGGATATCCCTGTATTCAGCCATAGGCTTTAAGGGTGAAAGGACCTAGTTACTGTCTGGTTCAATATGCTGCAGAGTGAAGCCCTGTGTCCTGCTGGAGGCTTGGCTGCACAATCTGGGGGAAGGGTGAGGTGGGTAAGATGGGATCTCACTGGAAGGAGACAGGGCAGTGCCCTTGGGAAGGGGTGAATGGCACTCATGGACTTTGTGGGGCGGAGTGGTCATGGAAAGCAGGGAGCAGAAGGAAAATGTGCATTAAGGGCAGGAGGAGCTCTGATATCTGCAGTGCAAAGGAAAGGAGACCCAGGCAAATCATGTGAGACCAGCTGCTCTGTTGCTATAGTAAGACTCCCTGAAGGGACCAATTTATTGCATTTTTTTTAAAGTAAAACCAATTCTCTGTATGTCTTGAAGTGCATGACTTTCCTTGACAATTATAAACCAAAATGTTAATGTATAGGTAATCAGGGANAAAAAAAAAATGCACCGCTTGAAGGGACCAATTTATTGCATTTTTTTTAAAGTAAAACCAATTCTCTGTATGTCTTGAAGTGCATGACTTTCCTTGACAATTATAAACCAAAATGTTAATGTATAGGTAATCAGGGATCTTTACTCCAAAACATGCTTCAATATTATAGAAGATTTACATAAGCTCTAATATTCAAGGACTGATGGCATCTGAGTTGTATTTCATCATGTCCACTGAAATCCCTTATTTCTGATGATTTAATTTTGACTCTCAGCAAAATTTTATTCAAAACCAAGCCCCAGCGATGGTTTGTCATTGGTCAAGGTTTCTAAATATGGCCACCTATAAAAGTTTATTCTCCTCTACACTGACCCATTTCCAGACAGTCTTTATATCCTTGTTTGTTTTGGGTCATCCCATAAAATGCCTTCCCAGCTGATTTTCAAGGCCTGTGGCAATTTTTCCTGTGTGTGCCTATTGCTCAGGGGTATTTCATCTCCTTTTTCCAGAGCACTGCTCTGGGCTGCACTCCTGGCAAAGGTGATGAAAATCCACAGAGACTGAGAGAATGTGAATCAGGTAAATGTTGAGGTTTTATTGCAAAACCCTGCATGACCTCAAGCAAGTTACCTTCTGCCTGGTGAGATAGGACAGCTGTAGATGTCAATTGGTGCCACAGTTTCATGGCTGTTAAAGTATAGTTTAGCCCATGGAAAGTCCTGGATTGCAGTATTTTGGAAGGAAAGCCACAGATACCTAAAGCTGGACACACTAAACCAAATAACCTTTAGGGAAATGTGGGTCTCCATTTTATTTTACCTTATTTTTCTGGCCACTGGAATAATCTGTAGCTTCAGAAAACTATACATTTGGTTGAAGTAAATTTCATTTCTGCATGATAGATGAGTCCTCAAGACCTGTTTGGTACACGTATACATTTGTGTACATATACATGAGCTGGCTAATTGCATAACTCCTGAAAAAAAGCTTTTTTATAACTCTTTTTCTATTAAACCCCCAGAGAGACACTTCGTATCACAGATTTATTTTGGCGGACAAATGTATTTTAAATACTGCTCCTTATATCAGCTCCAGCAGCCCTTCTTAGCTAGTAAATTTGAGGTTTTGGGAATCAAGACAAATAGAACGCACATAAATGAAAACCTCTGTGATATAAACAGTATCAGTCATCGAGTCATAAAGCTTAATGTATTGTAACCCATCAGTGGTAATTCTGGCTGTATCTGGCAGATGGAAAGGAATAGATTAAAAACATTTTAGAAGGCTAAGAAAAGTCAAATTTACATTTAGGATCCAAAGCTGAGGTGAATTGTTTGCCTTCAGAGCCAAAAAAAAAGGAAAAAGGAAGATGAATGGGAGCTGCATCCTCAGCTGCTTGTGAGGCAGCGCTGCCCATGGTCCCATCTCACACCATTAATGTAAGGCTGTTGGCCACGGCCAGCACTGTGACCGCCTCCTGGCCTGTGGCAAACTAAAATCAGGCTCACAGGATGCTTTCCTTTGAGGAGCTGGTGGGGAGGGATCCACCACAAATGTAACAAGGTCAAACCCATCCCTGGGGCTCGGATTTGGGTTCAAAGGGAGAGGTACTGTATGCTCAGTTCGTCTCTTAGAGGCCATGCAAACCAAGCTTCTGCTCAAATGGAGATTTCTGTGAGTGTCATGGTTGGATAAGCACCTTCTGCCCTCACTGGGATAATGGGAATGGGCTCAGGGTCAGAACCCCTTGAGGAAGCCCTATTGAACCTTCTTTGTGCCTGTGGGCGTCTCTGCAAGGATATTTATTGATATCCTTGGAGTTATTTTGAAACGACCCTTTTATGAAGTAGCAGAGAGCAGAATACCTGGTAGCTTTGGAGTTCTTTTTTTTCTCTGAGTACTTTTTTTTCAATCTCAGTGTAGTGCAGTCCCTCTTATGTTATGCTTTATGGGAAGAAAGTGTATCTCACAACAGCTCCTCAGGTTTCCTTCAAGTTTGAACAAAAGCAAGGGATTTTTTGCTGATTTTCACTGAAAAATTTCACCCAGCTCTACAGAGTCATGCAAGATGCAATCCCTGTTGTTTAAGGCACTACTGGAAACAAAGTGAAACATTACCAGCTCCCATCTTCCATTCACTTCTGTACATCCATCTTGTCCTAAGGTGGAAGATGATGTTTCATCAAAGGAAGCAACAGCATTGCTCTTTGTATTTAACTATAAAAATAATTAATTTGAAAATAAGCATACATTTATACATGTTTGTGCTGTTGAAAAAGTTTTCCTATCTTATTATGAAGATTTTGAAAAATTATAATTCTTATCATGCTTTTTTTAAATTCACAATAAGAGTTGACCAGTAAACTTTGATTAGAAAGGCATTTAAAATAAAAATAATTATTAGGAAAACCCCAGTGTTTTCCAGGGGAAAATTTCTTTTTTTTTTTTTTAAACAGATTTGAAGCAAGTCACAATGTTCTGTGAACTGTCATAAATTCTCTTGAGTTTTCAGGGTTCAGGGAGTCCTGACTTCTTTTCCTTTTCCTTTCCTCTCATGGGACAGGGTTTATAGAAAATGGTTTGTCCCATTGAGTGTGTTTGGAGGTCACAGCACCCTGAATTTGTTCCATCCTTTTGCTCACAGAGATCAATAAGGTAATCATCAACCCTGAGCTGGAATTGCCATGAAGCAGTGGAAATTACCCAACAAACCCAGCAACAAGATCAATTCAGTGTGCCAAAACAAGGTACTCTTATTCTGCAAATCCTGAAGTGGTCCATTCTGATATTGCTCAGAATTACACATCTCACATTTTACCCTGGAATGGGATGAGGAACATGGATTTAAGGCCAGCATTTACTGCCCCCTGGGTCTTCTGGACTCAGCTCAGTTTGGTTTGGCAGAGCAACCCCTATGGGAGTGTCCATGCCACATCCTCCCTCACCTTTGCAGTGCAGATTGGAATGAACCCAAACCTCTAAAGGTCACTGAGCTTTTTTTCAGGGCTCAGTTATTGAAGAACATGTAATTTTCATGGTTTCATAATGAGAAGTGATGCCTTGTGTCTGGCAGGGTGATAAACACCTGTGCCTGGGGCCGCTGGCACTCTACTTCAGCTTATACATGGTCAAGCCAGAAATAGTCTCTCCCAAGACTCCTACAGGGATCAGCCCTTCTCCTACTCACTTGAGTGACTGCTCAGTCTCCAATTTCACCCCAAAAATGCAACAGAAATAGCCCCTGGTTTTCCGTGAGCAATTACCCAAATAGCAGTGCCTTGGGCATGGAAAGCTGAATAGAATTTTGCTTTTCTAAAACAGAACACAAAGAGGTCCCTTTTGGAGCTTTCATCAGAATCATGTAAGTGGTACTTCTAGAGCTTTGCCTAGTGCCTTTTTTTCAATCTTCTGCCTCTTGGTGGTGTGTGTCTGCTGTGTATTTTGCTCTGATATGCTGCTGAGAGCCACTCAGCTTGCTGCTTCTGCATTGTCATTATATCTGCAGTGGGAAACCCTGTGACTGAATGAATCGATATCACATATGGCCTGATTCTAGGGAGGTAGATTTAATTAATACAAGCCATCACTGATATGTTTTTCCATTGTTAGGCCAAATCTGTCCAAAATTGTCATTGTTCATTGTCTGGGAATCAGTGCATGTGGTAACAGCTTTCTCCAGCACTCAGAAAAATTTGCTGATCCAAATATGATCCAGCCTGGCTCTCAGTGGAAAAATTGCCAGGGTTGATCCAAATAGAGGGAAGCAAGGGAAAAAATTGAGTTTTGAAATGTAAAATGATAAAACCATTGGACATATTTAGTCCTATTAGGCTAACAGGGTCTTAGGGTCACATCTGCAGAGACTTCTATGGGGATGTGGTGCTTAGGGTTTGTGGCTCTATTATTCTTTGCACATGGTCCTTACTATAGCAGCTGTCTCTAAATAAAACGTCTGTTTGCATGTTTTATGGGCTTCTTTTGATGATGTGGATCTCTCTTAAAGCAGTTAATAGAGGTATGCACAACAGAGTTTGACTATGTTACCCTCTGAGGAAAATCAAGAAAAAGACCCTAAAGCTCTCCAAGATCTGCAAATCTTGTGTTTGCTCCCTCAAGGCAAAGTGAGCCCAGCAAGGGAACACCAGGCAGAGGCATTCCTGATTGAGAAGGCATGCTGTCCTTCATCCAAATCAGAGCAATGCTGAACACTCTTCTCAGCTTGCTTATGTCCTCACTGTCCTGGTACCAGCACCAGAGGCACACATGGGTTTCATCAGGGACTGGGTGGGCAGAACTCTCCGAAAGAATCTCTGCTTGGAAACATCACCTGAAAGAGAATTGTTCTAATGTGTTGACTTTGTATTCCTATAATATTGTACCTTCACATTATAAAGGAATAAATTGATAGGAGTCATTAAATTATAACTTACTTGCTATAGGATCTTTCAAATTAACTAATGTTAATTAACTAATGTTGTTTGATTCTTGGGGCAGCCCTTGGCACACACATAAAACAATTGGTTACTCTAAGTGTAGGAGATGCCAGTCTTCTTTCTGCTGCAAGGCTTGGCAAAGCTTCAGGGCAGCCCATCCCTCACCCAGCCTGTTCCTGGTGCCTCTGGGAGGATCCCCATGGAGCAGAAGGTGGGTTTTGGGGCAGAGATCTGGGTTTCTTGCCACACACGAGGCCCTCAAACCATGCAGAGCTGCCCCAGCACAGGCTGCTTGCTGGGGCACGCAGACACCACAGACCGGCAGGGCACGGCAGGCTGTACACCTGGATGGAGGTGGGCAGTACAAAGGCCACGTGCAAAGGTCTCATTTGAGAAGAGGGACATCACCATCACAGAGTCCCAGAGCAAACCGAAGGCTGGTTGGAAAGGACCCTACCCGGAGTCCATCCATCAACCAGCTTTGGCATCCAGCCCCTGTGTCCAGCCTCCTCTCTGCCTGTGCTCACTGTGCCTTTGCCAGAGAAGCTGTAAAATATGTGCCGTAAAATTACTTGCAAGAGTCTCACAGGAGTTCATGTGCAGGAATTCCATTAGTGAGAAGCTGGAGTATTACCCAAAAAATTCTCAGTAGGGGCTATAAATCAACTCAAGCAACTTCCACATCCAGGGAGCCAAATGGTTTTAACTGAAGCGTCCATTGCCTGCAACAAGCTGTGCTATGGCTCCTCACCCCTGCTGTGGAGGGCAGGCATCCCACCCACAGGGTGAGTGGGAGGAAAAAGAAACGAGGAGAGCAATTGGATCAAAACCTTTTCTTCCATAACTGGGCAGCAAAAGGAGAAAATGAGTTTTATGAATCGTGTTAAAATATTATTCATGGAAGCCCAGGTTCTGCTTAACATGTAAAGCAGGAATAGCCTCTAGAATTTGTTTTTCTCTTTCAGAGAAGTCTAAAATTAGCTGCTAAATGATTCTCCTCTGTGCTGGCTGAAAAAAAACATCCAGCGATTACTCATATTTGACTTAATTTGAATACATGTACTATCGCTGACATGATTGCTAATTATCCTTGTACTCAGTTACTCAAATTAGAATCCTATGAATTGATCAAAATGGAAAAGCTGTGTCAAGGAAAATACATTTATTTGCCTAAACCTGCACTCTTTTACAGATAGCAGCATATAGCAGGGGTTCAGCCTTTGACAGGGTGAGACCCTGCTGCTGTTTCACAGCATTTAGCACTTTTCCTACCTTGGGGTGAAGGGAACGAGGCTGGCTGCCCTCCATTCCCAGCAGATGGCAAAGGGACTGATCGTACCCTTTTCATAGGACCTGACTGGGAAAAATGAGATGGACACACTCAGCTGCTCCAGCCCTTGTGTTCTTCATCACCTTTTTGCTCATTTCTTAATCTCATTATTACCTTTCTTCATGAAACTGCATTACAGTGAAAGAAAAGAAGTTGAGTGACGAAAGAATAGAAGTTGAGTGATAAAAGAAAGGAACATCAGGAAAAGAGCCCTGGAGGTGTTTTCCCTTTGTCTGAGGAAAACGGCAGTTTCCTCAGCAACAAGAAACACAGAAATGTGTTGAGACAAGTCAGGAGAAGAAAAAGAGGGAGAAATAATGAGTGGAAAATTTACACTGGGGCTAGGTTAATATAAGAGGTGAAGACACAGATGGAGGTGATGTGAAAATGAAGCAGAACCTGCTTGTTGTAGGGTGGAAGTGACTAGTGAGATGCAGAAGGGGCAGAGGAAGGGAACCAGGAGTGAAGACAGTGTAATTTTGGTGTCCCTGGATAAGCTGGAATCCCTCACACAATCCAGCAGCTCTGTTTCCAATGTGACTGGTTTACTTGGTGGGATCACTTAGCTGTGGGAGACCATTTGTCATTTTTCTCTTCTTCCCCCCATCCTACCTGTATGAGATTACTCACTGCAGAGCTCTTCCAACAAGCGTGAGGCACAGGGCTTTGACCATAGGAACACAGTCTCGCAAGAGATTTATCCATAGATAAGTGAAATCAAGAGTCACTGCTTGAAAGCAAGAATTTAAACATATAAAAACAAAAGACCTCCTGTATCCTGCAAGAAAGAGCAGGCCAGTGACTATGTTAAGTCTTGCCAGCTCCAGTCCCATGGCAAAGCCATCACTTGCAGCTTTCAAGATGTCAGTGGAGCTGCACATAGATGTTCAGCATCTTTGAAAATCGTACCTTTAACAAGACCAGATCAAAAATGTTCCAAAAACTCTATCTAATTGGTCCTTCACTGGCTTCTTCTTTAGTTTTTATTTAACCTGCCGTAAGTGAGAACTTGGCCTGGGGTCCTTCAAGTAGAGTTCAGATAAAGAATAATATTTGATGGGAAGTAGGACTGAAATTAGCTCACATTCACAGAGTATCTTGGCTATCTAATAACCAAAGGAATTAATGCTCCTAATTAGCCAAAGGGGACATGTCACTGAACATGTCATGAAGAGCATATCATTTTAAGTATCCTCAGTTAAAGCACTTCCAGCAGCTATGCTATGAAGGCATGGTGCCAGGTAAAACAGACTCAAGACTTATAATAAAAGGCATCCTACAGATCCAAGTCTTAGAAATCGTAAGTTACATCCTTTTCTGCATAACTTTCCATCACCTGCATTTGGCTCTCTTTTGCTAAAGTTGCTGCAAAGAATTATTTTACTTCAGAAAAAGAATATATCAGCAATATTCTAAAATGGCTTCATTATGTTCACCAACTATTTCTGGCTTTGCATAAATAAACAATTATATCCAACCTCTAACTGTCTTTCCTTTCTTCCATTTTCACCTTCTTTTTCCTTTTAAAATCACTGATTGTCCTTAGCAATATTTCCTGGTATAGAACTTAAAATATATCAGACACAAAATGTACTATCCCCCAGAACCCTTCTACAGCCCGACGTATTCCATTAGTGAGAGGAGAAACTGACTCACCCCCTGATGATTGATGCATCTCCTGTATTATGTAAACAGTCAAGAACCTTGAAATACAGCATTACTAAGGGATCATTTATAATCTGTTCACTCAATTTTTTGGCTAATCAAATTAAATTTGCTGTTCCTGTTGAAGCGTGGGAAGCCCTTTGCCTGAGTTACCTTTAACACAAGTCTGAGTTATTCTTTGTTTTGTGACCTGAGCACAATAATGACATTTCAGCCCCCGAGTGACATATTCCATTGTCAAAGGTGACTCCTCATTTCTACATATAAATCTAAACATGCATAAACCTGTGCTCAGCTCTTAAGAATTACTTTAAGCCCCCAAATAAAATCCCTGCCATTTACCATTTGTAATTAATGTCCATTACTCTCTTTAAATAAAAGAGTCAATTAAATTAATTCTATTAATGGTACTGTATTTGTTAAGCAATGTCATAAATAAAATATACTTTCAGGGAATTATGTCAGTGCTTTTTCCCATTAGCTTTTTTTATTCTCTAGAAAGCATATTTTCTTCAGCTGTTCCAAAGCTGCCACTCTTTCCTCATTCTTGTCTGCTTTGGTGCTGCTATTGCAACCACCCCAGGGGAGCCATGGAAGAACTTGGTGGTGATGCACGCAGTCACCATGCTCCTCCCAGGGCTCTCAGCATCTGTACTTCCAGTTTAATCTTTGCCTTTCATGCTTTGCTGCTCCTGGATTTACCAAACACAAACAGGCTCAGCACATTTCCTTTCCTTCCTTCCTTCCTTCCTTCCTTCCTTCCTTCCTTCCTTCCTTCCTTCCTTCCTGGCAAAGGTTCAGCTCATACAGGATTTCACAGATGTTAAAAGCTGTTCTGCACCTGTCCTCAGGAAACACAAACCTTTTCTCTCAAAGCAAAGAAACTGAGCACTCACGAAAAAACCCCTTTCAGTACTATATGTCTCAGCTTTAATTGAATTGCTCTCATTTCAGCAGGATCTTTCAACAGCTTTGTGGACTCAGTGAGCTGCTGAAAACTTGAGCTGGAAAAGAGTTTCATGTGGCTGTTGGCCAGGACAGCTCTCCCCCACAATCCATGCCACATCACCCTGTTAAGACAGGATTAAGCCAAACAACAGCATCCTGCTTGTTTAAGCGTGGCTATTGTGTAAAAAAGCCACATGACTTTGTTCAAGTGCAAGTTATTTTTTGCATCTTGTGTAATTCTGACTCCTGGAGAAAATCCAGGGGTTTGGAAGTAGGTAATCTGTAAGGTTTTTGCCAATCCAAGGTGTTCTGTGATTCTATCAGTAACACACCTATGAAGCTAAAAGAGTCTGTTTCACAGAGTGCCTTCTCTGGCTTCTGAGCACCCAGGTGAGACAGGGCACCTGTTTCACTTTGTGACAGTCCAGGATTTCCCATAAACCTTGCCTCACTACAGAGCAATCCATAAATCTCTTCTTTCATTTGCATGATCAAAACCCTCTCATTTTATTTAAATCTCCACCGAAAGGCCTGTTTTAACTCCCTTTTAAAACGTTTTTTTACTTTATGCTCATACTTTCTGAATTCCAAACAGTACTTCTTGTTCTTCTCAGGATCACTTCATATTCTATTCTCTTTGAGGTGAGTATTCACCTGATTGTGTAGTATTCACCTACAGTCAACAGCTGCAGCTCTGATCTTACAAGTATTTATCACCTCCTTGAGATGCGTGTTCCAAATGTTATTTGTGTTTTTGACCTGAATAAATGTCACGTTCTGTCCACATTCAAGACCTTGATCCCTCTGCACACTTGGCTGAACTAAGGAGGTCCTTTCATTTCTCAGTACATTGTCTGCTGATCCAGTATTCAAGAATGAGAGGCATTTACAATGTCAGGTTACTAAATTGTGGACATGAAATAGCTCAGTATTCAGTCTGCCTCGAATGAGTGAGTAGCAAAGGAGGAAGATAGGTAAGAACTGAGGTCACAAGAGTCATTCTTTGTCTCTTTGCTGCTTCATTTCCATGTATTAGTTTATTTTGCCTAGATCAGAATGTAGCAATAGAGGGGCAGTGAGGGAGAGTATGCCTATGTTAATCAAGTAGATCATCAAAACTTTTTAACACAATCGTTTCCCTGGGTAACGGAATAGACACTATAAATTGACTGGGGTTCCCAGGACAGCTGGAAACTCAGTGACTCAGGAGCTCTATAGTTGAGGCTGCAATAGGGGAAGTTTATGAATGAGCTGGAAAAAATATTTCATTTTCCATCCATAGAAAAGCAGGATAAGGGGCACTGTTCTCCTGAGTTCAGATGTACAACAGCTCAGCTCAAACTCCTCTCTGTCCTCCTCTCTCAGTTGCTTCAGGTAAGAGCCCTGTCTTGACTTTGCTCAGGTTGAAACTGGGTGTGTGCCCGCCGTGCTCTCTTGCAGTGCTCTTGCTCTCAGACCTTGACAAATTTGTTGTGCCATTTTCATAGCCACAAAGAATGCTGATGTTAAAAATAATTTCTAAGCACACCATTTCAACCATGCCAAATCATTGTGAACATCTGCCTACTAGGTAATTTTTGTCTATTATATGCAGTGTCTTCAAACCTCTTTAGGATTTACCTCTACAGACACTGTAGCATTGTGAAAGTAAACACTCAGTGACAGAGCTCAGGCTGTGTTCGTATGCGCATAAAAGGAGAAAATATCAAACTGAAATAACTCAGACCTGTTGAAAATGTGGAGAAATACCTGCAAAAACCTCACTGATTTTAACATTTTCTGAACTACAGACAGCTTTCTAGCGCAGAACACACTAGTAATCCCAGAAAGTAATAAAATTAACTATGCAGAACAATTTTCTTTGCACAAGGCCATGTCAGAATGTGACGTCAAATGTCCCTAAAATAACACATGCAATATCCACTTTCCTCCTGAGCTGGGAACTGCTCACCCCTGGAGGGAAGGACTGCACAGGGGGACTTCCAGGTGGAGATCGATTGAACAGTTGCTTAACTGCTGAATTGAGAAAAACTACCCCAAGCCATCCTGGGCAGAAAGGAAAAAAAAAAAAAAGAGCATTTGTGGCATCTATAAAGATATCTAAATTCTCAATGATGCTGTAAAAATTGATGAATGAAGTCATCACAATGCCAAGGTACCCTGTATTTTTCAGAATAACATGGGAACCCCTGCTACAACTGTGCAACTGAAAGCTTTAATTTTTCTTTTTATGTCCTTCCTGATGCCTATTAAGTCTTGAAAATCGGCAATTTATGGTGATTCACAAGCTGGGGAGCAAGTGTACAACTGAAACACCACACAGAGAGAAGACTTCTTGGCTGAAGAAGTACTAGAAAGAAACACAGATAAGAGGTCTTTTGGTTCAGAGAATATTTTCTTAGAGGAGCAGACATTTTTCTAGCTGTAGTTGCTAGAGATGTTCTTTATTACATGAACATACCTAAAAATCTGCTAGGATTGTTAGGCAGCTGTCACAGTGTTCAGATTTCAGATGTGAGAGTGTGGCATGGGTTTTATTTTCATCTGAGCAAAAACAGCTCGGTAACATTCTGCAGTAGTACAGTACATAAATAATTCAACTGCTCAGAGAGTTTTATAAATAAAAATAGAAATCATTTAACACCATTTTTTAATTTGTAATTAGACCAGCTAGCCACTCTTAAAGTCCTTGGCTCTAATTAAATACATATTTTTTCCCTGCTTCTCTCCTTTTTCATAGATGATAAATGTAGGATTTTTCCTCCAGGAGTTAGTGTATTTGCTTTGACATTGATAAAGGCAATCTCTTTGCTTAATTTTTAATTAAATGAGCAGAATATGTCCTTCTGTCTTCTTTATTGCTACCGCTTCCTCCAGGATTCACTGTACAGTATTAGAGGAAGAAAAATAATTCTGTGTCAGAAACTCAGGTAATATGTATTTACCAATGTCACCAGGTAGTTTGAGTTCTAATCTTCTTTGTTTGAATTTTTGGACCCTTATAAGAGTGGGCACTGTATTCAGATAAAGTTCTGCTTCCTATCTATTTTTGCAGGGTGCCAGCCTGAAGTTACCCCTCTGATTTACCAAGTTGTTAAACACCAGCTGCTGTTAACAATCATGTTCACACAGCTCTACCAAAAGTGGTTCCAATGGTTATTGTCACCTGGAAGCCATTTCCTCCAGTGCTGAAAACATTAAATTTGTGTGAGCAATCCAGGCTGCTTCACAGCAAAGTCATCATGAATTAACTCAAACCACCTTCAGCATCAGAGGTCAGGGAGCATTGGTACGAGGTGAGAACTGCCAAAAGGTAAGATAAATTATTGCCTGCAATTACCTTACATTTTCTTATGTTACATTGAGTAGAAAGCACTTTTTGAGTCATACCAATTAAGATGAAAACAGAAGATATAGGGTCACCAGTATGGGGAGAGAAGGGCAGTTTGAAAACATTCTAGACACAGTCCCTACCTAAATATTTAAGATTAATTTATTTTTTAGTGGAATACTTCTGGAGTATGATGAAAAAGGCAGGGTGGATAGTCAAAAGCAGTCCATGCAAAGAGAAATCTGAGGAAGGACTGAAAGTCAGCTTCATGAGGGAAGAGCATAAATCTAGTTTGTGCAAAGAGCTGGCTTCAGAAATGGCAGATCTGATAGCAAGAATCTCAAATAAATCCCTTGAGCTGAGAGAGGTGCTTGAGAAAGTGAGCCAGGCAATTGAAAGTGTAGCTTAATATTCCTGTTAGTTTTTAAGTGTCTGTGGGCAGTATTTTTTAGCACAGAGCCAGTCTGCATCGCTCTGCTGCGCTAAAGGTGACCCAGCTGTGTCCCTGCCTTTGCACTGGCTCAGCAAAAGGCTGCCGGGGGCACGGGGTATCCCGAGTCCATGGGCTCCTCGTGGGCATCCTGCTGCTATCTCAAAGGATGCACTGGCATAAAATGATAGGCCAGGGGCATATGGCGACTGCGGTGCCACAGCACGGATTGAATTTGCTGCGAGAAAAAAAACACAATGAGGAAGAAATGAGGACAGCTGCCAAATCTACTGACTAGACTGAGCATGAGAAAACACCCCAACAAATGGCCTTTATGTGGTTAATAATGTCCCACTCAATAAGCTTTTACAGTTCCATTGCAAAAATATAAAATATCAATTTATTTGTATAACGCGCTTGCGGAGGCACATCATGTATTTCCTGAGCAGCTGAGGTTCGTCGTGCTGCAGCCTGCAGCCTGACCTCTGCTCATCGTGCTGCAGCCTCTCTTCATGCCACCACGTAAGTGACGGTAGGAAGGTTATCCTGCTATCCTACGGTCTTGGGATGCCTCACAGCAGGAATAACCCCTTGCACATCTGCTTTGTCTCATTTACACTCATAAATCCAGTCTGATGCCTGTCTGAGTGACGCAAAAATAGCCCAGAAAAATCCTATTTCTGCATTGGATTTTGCCAGTTATTCCCACAAACATAAAATGTTTCTCCTTTCCTCCTTCCCCTTGTTCTTTTTCAAATCTGAAAATTGTCATCTCAGTTGCAAAGGGAATTTTCTAGTTTGCACATCCTTGCCCTAAAGGTGAAAAATGATACGTGGTCAGTTTGTGCTCTTGTAACTGTGCTCATCTCTTCTCTTTGCATTACATGCACACATCCTCTGCAAACTCTTTCTACTAATCCATAACTCCAGCAAAAACCCTCCTCCCTCCTCAAGACCCTGTTTCAGCCCATTTGCTCCCATGAATAACTCCTTGTTAATGCCACAGCATTCCCATCCCCATCAAGGAACAGATGGTTGAAGTTCACAACAACATGATGAAAGAAAACTCTATTTATGACAGTGTTTAAGTTTGATTCCTAACTCGGGGTGTGTTCTAATTATATTTTCCATTTGCAGCTCTGTGTTTATTTCCACATTCGATTCTAAATTGGTTCTACCATCAATATTAAAATGTCATCTTTTCAGCTGCTCATCTGGATTCAAGAATCCCACTTCTTGTGGTTGTCATGGGCCAGTATTGTGTTTTTAATTTATGACCATAATACAGAGAAACCAACATTACCCTAGCAATGCTTTGTTTAACTGACAATATTATGACATGTTGGAAAATAAGAGTAACATTATAATCTCTTCAACCATAAGGTATTAGAGTAAGATGCAGAGCACACAAACCACTCCTGATCTCCTTTCTCTTTCTTTGTTCTGCTCAGTTTTTCACGCACGAGTCTGCCTGCAGCCCGGTCTCAGATGTCAGGGGACCTTTTGCGCTATTCGTAGGAGTAGCTATTGATTTTAGGATCGTAGAAGATTGATCACTGCTGAGCCTGTGTGTGGGGCTGAGGCACCAAAATCTAGTTTAGGGATGTTTCAGGCAACTTGTGATGGCATAACTTTAGTTATTTGTGAAAAGTAGTATTTTGTTTCTATTTTACAGGTAGTTGGTTTTACCTACCACAAAGTTTGTTTTCATTTCTCCCATTCCCAGAGGAGAGTTGTGTTTGCCTCTTTTGCTGTCCGATATACATGTGCAGATATAAATATATATATACACACACATTATGTATAAGTATGTATACATGTATATTTATACACATATATTGCTTTTTTTCCAGTAACTCAAAGCAATTTAAAAATGTGCTTTGTAGTTGGAGCAAGAAATTGAAGAAATGCCTAGAACAGTTTTCCTTTAAAACTTCCTTTTTACATAAACCATTTTTGCTCTTTTGCAGACATAATTTCAATGACATTTTAAAAGTCAGAATGTACCATTTTAAATAATGTTAATGACAAAATATCAATTTTTACCTTATTCTTGATTCAGATAAGTTATATTCGAATACCAGTTTCAAAATATTTTTCCACACCGTTTATAACTTTTTAATGCACACTTAATACTTATGGAATAATCCACATTACCAAAATTTTAAAAGTAATCAGTAATTGTCGAATAAAAGAACCATTTAGGTTGGAAAAGACCTCTCAGTTCATGAAGTCCAAGCATTAACCCAGCACTGCCAAGTCCACCACTAAACCATGTCCCTAAGTGCCACATCTACACATCTTTCAAACACCTCCAGGGATGGTGACCCCACCAGTTCCCCAGGCAGCCTGTACCAATGCCTCACCAACCTTTCAGGGAAGAAACTTTTCCTGATATCCAATCTAAACCTCCCCTGTCACAACATGAAAGCATTCCTCTGAAGCAACTTAATCTAAACAAAAGATAAAGTTGAAACATAACATTTTTAATGCCTTCCTTTGTTTCAAAATAAAGTGACATCTTTTGTGACATTAGTGTTAGTTTATCTGTATGTATTATGTGATACCTTTATATATTATTTTAAGTACATTTTGATTAATGTTATATGAGTGTAAGCTATTATTTTGCTTTAACTTTCTGGAGGTGGAAGGCTTCTTGTTAAAATAAATGCTAAGTCCAAATAGAAATATATTTTCATTCTCTCCATGGAAACATAGAAATTTCAGCTTGGCATCCATAGGTGGAAGAAAACCTGTTAAAACAACCAAGAAGAAAACTGGATTTTTATGTACAAGTGGACACCTGATTTATGGTTAGTTCCAGTAAGCTTCTGCAAGAGGATGGAGTCTGAAAAGGTCTGCCTTTTTGGCTGTGCCACAGCAGCATGGCTGTGCAGGTAGTCTGAGCAGCACTAATGGCCCTGATCCTTCCATTTCAGCTTCCACTTGCTGTCACCCTTTAAGGACCCTCTTCTCCCACTTTTGCCCTTGCTGACAGTGGTTTCCTGTCGTATAAACTCAATACAAATGAACATTGTACAATGTACAGCTGATGAGCAGGTATAATCCAATTGATTTTATTCTGTTATTCATCACAAAGTTTGTGCAAGACATATTTGCATCAGAAATTTAGGCAATTCAGCCAGTGGATAAAACCTCAAATTTAAACATTCATTCATGCACAAAGCCTTTAGGACCAGAATACTGAAAAGGTCTCTTGAACATAAAAGCTCATTACACAATGGGCATGTCTTGCTGCCTAACTACACTCATTTCTGAAGAGAAGAAAATTTTATTAGCAGCTCATGAAACTGTTTTCACAAAGAAGTTCTTCTTAGGGGATCATGGGTAGAATTTGATAAAGATAGCTACCTTTTCTAATGCATTTCCTTTGAGTTAGAAAGTCTTACTCTATACTAGAAAAAGGAATTGGTGTCAACCAAAATGAATAATATAAAACTTTGATCCCAGGTTCAAACAACACCAGTAAAATCACAGTGATCTTGTAGTGTTAGTGTCATGACAGTGAATCCTATTTTTTTCCCAATAATATAGTAATTTATCATTTCCTTGCAAAGCAAGAAATTTTGTTAAAAAGAAAGTAGTTGGCTATATTCACTGTTCAACTTATTGCTCTTCAAAATTGTCTAGCTAATGGGATTGTTATTTCTGGAGGCAGATATTGGAGGAAACCATGGGAGTCTTCAGAACATAATAGGGATTACTGACCGGCAGAAAGCCTTCAAGCTATGAAATTCTTCCACTGAACAATTTTTAATGCATTAGATTCTTCAAACACTCTGTCAAAATCTTGTGATAAATACATCTGAGAAACAGAGGATATGAACTGTATAGCTGAGGAAAACTTATTCTTTTTTAAAAAGTACTCTTTTAAAAATAATAGATACAAATAGTTATCCATTGAATATTGTCAGGTTTTCCTGTCTATTCCTGAGAATGTCATATAATAACACACTTTTTGACAATGGACTGAACTATTGCAGCATGTTATTTAAGGGCCATACAGCCTGCTTCCAGTTACAGCAGCTATTGCAGCTGAAAGAATGTTTTTGCCAGTGGTACAATCTGTAAGGAGGATATGAGACCTGGAGGGGGGGGGAAATGTGTGTCTTCTCAGAATTTTTATTATGGAATAAGAAGATCTCTTTTGAAGAGCTAGCTTCTGGGAATTGCCCCAGAGGATGACTAAAGATCAGGTGCAGGACAAGCAGTGTACATAAAACTCGTGAAGAACCCAATGTTCCTGTCCATAAAATGACTTATTTTACCTGTTCTTGAATTTAGAGGTGTCTAGAAATTATCTGTATGGTGAAGGGAATGGTTGTTCACTCATTCTCACAATCAGATTACTCTGATATATGAGTGATCTTGGATAGAAAGTAATAAGTACAGGCATTAATCAAAACTACTTCGAGTTGCAGGAAGCCTGACGGAAGCAGGAATTACTGCTACTGCCACCTGTCACTTCCATTCCTTCAAAGTTGGCATGTGTAGAAACAGCTGTCAATTTGAGATTTATGTACCTATGCCAAATCTATAACTGAGTGAAGCAAATAAAACAGCTTATTCTGTTTATTATTGAAGTTGCCAGCTGGAAAATTTGCCACAATAATTTGGAGTGGCTACAAATTGGTTTCAAATTATAGGAGTGGAGTGTAAGGAAACTGAAACACTGGTTTGGCTGCAGGAAAAAGTGAGTAGCACATCTGGGTCAGTCTGTGCTAGAGTTACCTATGCACGGACTGGCTGCCACAGGGGGATCCAACTTAGCTTTAGCTTTGGTGGAAACAATTGGGAATGAGTATTTTCTCATACCTGTAGCTCTACAGTATTTTCCCACTGTGATAAATCTTGATCCTGCTGAGCTGACCACCGTTTTTACAGTAATGTCTCTAAATAGATATTTCCACCTTCACTGTGGATTTGCACAATTTAGAACCACTTTCCCTGCTGCACAGCATGCCTTTGGGTGCCTGTCTATGTGTAGATTTGTATTTGAAGCAGGCAATTTATCTCCCCTTTCCACAGCATGATTTAGGCTTTCAGAGACTTTGTGAAGAATGAATACCTGGTGGTGGCTGAGTCTTGACAGCAACAAAAACCAGATCCACAACTTGCAAGTCCTCCTGGTTGGCAAATTTCTTGGTGTTGCCAACCTAATTTCTACTCAGTTTTCTTGCTCAGCCTGCCTTTGCCTTTCAAGTCCTTTCTGTGGACAGTTTGAACTGATGTTCAAGTGACTAAAAAAGAGTTTTGGGATTAAATTTTGGTATACCTACAGAAAGCAAACATAAAATTACTATGAACTTAGTAAAAGCCATTTATTTAATAAAACCATTTCCTGAAGAGATTCTGTGGTATTCATGCATTAAATATTTCTGAAGCTTGAAAGGAGATGTAATGGGAAGAGTAACATGAAAGACATTAACAGCTGCCACAAAGAGAAGTTGGAAAATGTAATTGATACTTCTCAAATTATTTGCTTTGGAAAAAAAGGGCTATTCATATTTTATTGCTTTTCTGGAAGACTATTATATCATGTCATGATATGATGAAGTTAAGGATCTGATAACGATTTTTATCCTGTTTGGTTACTGTTTACTAGGCCCACTTCTTGATGAACAGCATGAATGTCTGCAGTCAGGAGAGTGGTGTTTGTAGCAGTAAAGTAAGTGTGTGTGTGAGAACGATTAACCTTTTCTTTCATTTCCATTATCTAGTTTTTATTCCTCCATTTACCTATATGTTCCAACTCATTCCAATTATTTTTAAAGCTTTCACTGCTCACATTTGTTGCCGGTAAGAAGAAGCTGATATGGCTGAGTATTGCCAGGAGCAGCTGTGGAAGATTGAAACTGCCCAGGAGCAGTAGGATCAGCTAGGAATAACAAATACTGAGGCTTCCCTTAATATAAATTGATGTTTCCACAGTTGTTTTCCTTTCCTTCTCCTTTTGTGGAAAAAAAAATCATATTATAATGATGTCAGATTACAGCAGCTCTGCAAAGTGTTTGCACTAGGAAGCAAAGAAAAATGGCAGATTTTCTATTTCTTATGTTCTGTATGATTCTGTATGATTATTTTCCAACTGGATTGAAAAGCAAGAACTGGAAAAGTAATGCAATGAAAAATTAATCAAAATGTTGCTTCAATTGCAATATAATAATTATAATAAATAAAATAACTAAAGTTGGCAGGAAGCAGTAACTGGGAAGACAGGAGTAACTGTTGTCTTTTGCAGAAAGAAGCATTTCATAATCAGGAACGAGGAGTTTTGCAGGTTGCACCTCCCTGGCCCCATAAGTCTGGATGGCAGGTAGAGCTGAAACCTGGGCCTTCCTTTGCACCCTGAGACCTGCTCCACTGCCTGGGGTCCAGAGGGGATTTACACCTAAGAGAGACCCTGTGTCCAAGGCATTCAGCTTTCCTAGGACACTGCTTGGTCTCCCCAGCACGTTCACTGTCCATTGCATATGGAGTTACATTTCTGGTTCTAGGGCATCAAGTTTGTCAAAACAGGCTTAGAAGGAGTCAGGATTATTTTTATTTTAATTTGTGACCTGATTAAAAGCTAAATGCTGTAATCCCAAAGGCCCAGTGAGAATGAGAGGATGATTGACAAGTAGAAAATCCCACAACGTGATCAGAGTCACTGCTGGGCAGACCTGGGAAGGCAGGGCTGCAGAAATGCCCAGAATCATCTGGCAGCAACAAGAAACTCCTGGATCCTCAGGCTCGCCAGATCCTGCAACCTCTAAAAAAAATCAAAAAGTCAGAATCCATGTATATTTATGACTGTTTAGTATGCATTACAATTTTTCTTCAATTTTATATTAAAGTAACAAACATAAATTCAAAAAGCCCCTGAAATCAAAGGCAGTGTTGGAGGACAACTTATTTCCCTTGAACCTACAACATGTCACTCAACACCAGTTCCTATGCTAAAGCTATATTTAAGAATATCATGCTGAGATTGGTTTTTAAATAGTAATTAGTTACTCTTTTGAACATAACGCCTTGATGTCTGTCTATTTATAAATTCATTTTGGAGTCTGCAAAAGAAGTAAATTTTTCATTATGGTTTCATGTAGATTTCCATCTAAAAGTTGGAAGTTGACTAAATGGCTATATATATATATAAAATTATATATTATGTTAGTAACTTGCTTTCAGAATTGAATGTTTTACATTCCCCAGGAATACCAAAAACATTTTTCTGTAATGTTTAAAGTCACCTGGAAAGTCTTTCTAAAACTGAAGCATATTTAGCTGCGTGATGTGCCAGATAGAGACAAGAACAACTCTTTTGTTCCCGATTTTTTGGAAATAAACTACATGAATTCACAGAAGCAGCAGACACATACACCACACACAAAACCAGGGCATTGGGTTTATGAAATGGTTCCTGTTCTCCCTCCTGATAATTAACTGTTATTATCTCTATTTGCCAGGATATTTTTGCCATTTTGAGATAAAACTTGCTTTCGGTTTTCTGACAGACATAAATGCCTCCCTTTTACTATCTTGATTTCTAAGCCTTTCAACAGATTTTCAACACTTTTAGACTGTATCATCTGAAATTTTCCCCTATATGAGGGGAGCAGCTATTTGCATCATAACTCTGTCTTATAATTACCTTATCACTCAAGAAAGTGGTTGTTCCAATTTTTGTGTGTCTGTGTGAATAATATTAATATTTTTGAGACTTAGAAGTAAAAGCCAAAGATCTGCATTTAATTTAATTTGATTGACATTATTGTGAAGCACCATTTAGGCAATATCCCTTTGCTCAGAAATAAATACCAGCACTCCCCCAAGCACAGTGTATTCCAGGGTCCTGGCAGCAGCCAGAACTCACTGTTTTGCCTTGTTTTAACATTTGTGAAATCACAAACTTTGTTAAAAATGGTAAAATCCCCTGCTGTTAGGATATCAGCTACTATATTAAAGAGATGAGAAATACAGATACGTGCTGCAAACAACTGTGCACTCAAATAGGATTTTTGGCAAGTGCTTGAACAAACAATAAGAAAAGACATATATACAATATTTCTTTCTAATATGCTCCAAGCTTCCAACTGTTTTCAGCTCCAGAGACCTCCTTAGGCTGATGTGGTTTCTGTAAAGTTAGGAACCTCTAGTTTACTCTTCCATGAAATTATTCTATCTTTGAGCCCATATGAATGGTTGTTATCTTCAGTAAGCTGAAGCCAGGAATTGAGAGGTTTACCATGTTTTCAATTAACTCCATGCATGGTTATCACCTAATCATGCCTGAGCAACACCCACCTTTTCCAGTTGCTATCACCCAGGGCAGCAAAAGAACCGTAAGTGGTGCATCATATGCAATTTCTGAACTGCCCCTCCACTGGTAATTGCACGCTAAAAATCATGCAGTTCCTGAAAGTCCTTACAAATTTTCTGTTTCACCAAATATTCAAGGAACCTGAGGCCTTTACAAACACTTTACTATTTCTTTTTTAATAAAGCTTTCTCTTTTAATGCTTTGGAAGGCATTCCATTGATGCCTTCATTATGACTAGCTTTTTACTCTTCATGTATCTGTAACTTGCCGTAGTTCTGTGCATCTTACAAAGTGCTAAAGTCCTCTGTTCCCAGCACCTTTAGCCAAAACAAGGCTCTCTGAATAGAGATTCAAGGACATATTTGTTGCCCTGGAGCCTGAAAATATGTAAACTCCTCTGGTATAGAGCGATCGTGCCCAGGGTGGTTAACACCATCACCTGAGGGTGTGATTGGAGAATTAAGGGACAATTTGCTGATGGGACAGAACTTACAAAAGGTGAAGGGCTCGTGACCGGTCATCCATTTTGGGTGTATTCCCCAATGGGGGACTTTGCATGTCTAAATGTACCTTCAAGGCCTTTGCAGGCCTTGAATAAATCTGTCTGCTTTTATACTCCTAATTTGTCTTGGCCTCTGTTTCAGGTAGCCTGTCTTTTAGGAATCACCATCACCAGCATTGCCTCTCAGATTCTTGAAGTGCAGTTTAATTTGAAAAAGCAAAAGCAGATAAAACCTCCAGACCAAGCATGTTGCCATTTTGGTTTGTAATTTTTTTTCTTAAATTCTGTTTTTGCAGCACCCTTTAGTCTGATGTGACATGTTGTCAAGGTTTGACCCTGGCCAAATGCCAGGGACCTACCATATCTGCTCTCTATGCTCTCTCCTGCTGCAGCTCTGCAGAGGAGAGGGATTAAACTAAA
>VZTX01000974.1:497740-553002 GCA_013400915.1 Pardalotus punctatus | reverse complement strand
CACCCCCCTGGACTCCATGGGCTGCAGGGGGACCACCTGCTCCCCCATGGTCTTCACCACAGCCAGCAGAGTGTTTTCAGCTCCGGTGCCTGGAGCACCTCCTCCCCCACCTTCTCCACTGACCTTGGTGTCTCTGTTGTTTTCCCTCACATATTTTCACCTCCTCCTCTTCCTCTGGCTAAAAAGAAGTGCGTGCACCCATTGTTTTGATTTCTTCTTAAATATGCTTTCACAGAGACGTAACTAGCATCTCTAATTGGCCCAGGTTTGGGCAGCAGCATGTCCATCATCTCCAGAGCCATCAGAGAGTGGCTCTGCTGGACAGGGTGAAAAACGTCCAGAACCTTCACACAGGACACACAGGAGCCATCTTTGTGCCCCTCCCTACCCACTACCAAAAACTGGGCCAAGTAAAACCACCACACATGTGGATTTGTCTGCTAAATCTGAGTTTGCTTCACCAATCATAGAAACACTGCAATATTTCTGTCTTAAAATTCATCCTTCCCACAATCTATTTCTTCTGGGTTTTCTCACAGTGCAAATTCACTTCATGCTGCTCATGAGTTTTTTGCATTTAAGCCTTAAACCTTTTGTTTAAGGTTTTGAATAATGTTTGAATACTGCTGCACAGCAGCCTGTCCCTTCAGCAGCTCCCTCTGGGTGGTGGCATCAGCCACCACCAGGGTAGGTGGCTCAGATCCCCCAGCCATTGCTGCAGCCTGTGCTCCCAGACAAGAGGCAAACCAGTGGAAGTTCTTCAAGAAGATCTGGTGTTGCTTGTACAATTAATCTGCAATCATTCATATTTGTCTCATTAAAGAGTGGGTGTTAAGTCCCCTAAATTAGCAAAAGATTTGCTAATGATGTAATTGTCATCAGGATCTGGTCCATAGCACACAACAAATGCTTCACAAAATAATGAAACAGCAGTGGCAATACAGGACCCTTCGTGCAATGAATCATAGTGGTATTGATCACTGCAGTAATTTAGCACACTTGCCTTGCTTCTGGCATTTGCTCATTGATGTAGTCTGTTGGCAAAAAAAGAATATTGATCACTCGTTATCATGGAAATTTGCAGAAAATCTAATTGGTATAAAATGCAGCACATTCTTGTGTTCAAAGCCATGGAAAACAGACAGATCACAAATAGAATAAAGTAATTTGTTCCATGGGTATCTAGGAGAGGAAGTTTCTCTGCAGTTTTCTCATAGTAATTAAAAAAAAATAAATTACTCACCGTAGAAAAAAACTGCCAAACAACTAAGAAGAGAGAACAAAAATGCAGCTCCTTATATACAAAAAAGTTATTACTAATGATTTACGTACCAAGAATTGATTAAAAAAATTCCATCTTTCTTCTCTTTTCTATCTCCTGACAGAGTTCCCTTCCTAGGACTTTTCACACCAACTTAAATTTCAGGTTTGATAGATCCAAATCTTTTTTTAAGTGGTAACAGGTTTCATTGAACTTCAAAGAGCATGTGTGTACAAGGGGGTACTGTATGAATTTATAAAGAAGAGTAAAGCAAGACCTAAAATAAATTGAAATCATAAACCAGTAAACCACGGAGTAGCTTTTAAAGGAGAAGTTTGTCACTGAAAAAATTTAAGAAATTGTATCATTACTTTGTGTGTTTTATAATAAAATAATTCTGGCATCCAGAATTTTAGGACTTAATACAATAGAAATATTGGGTTGTTATCAACAGAATACAGTGGCTGCAACAGTCACTGTGATATTGTCCCTGTGAAGAAAAAAGGATCTGTGACAGGTGTGTCTATTCAAGAAGCATGTTCCTGTTCATTTTTCAGTAGAATGGTAAATTGTCAAAATTTTGAATGCTGGAAATAATTACTACCTAAACTATTTGTAGCCATAACCTTGTTGTAGAGCTATACATGTTTGGAAAAAAAATCTTGTCATGGTTTACCTCCAGTTCCTTTGAGTTCTGCTCTGTGTTGAGAATAGTAGGGCTTAAGAGTACAGATGATAGATGCAGATGAAAGATCTTGCTATCCCTTACAGAGAGATTTCTCTGGATGTTCAAGATTATGGTAAACTGAAGATCCATGCCAAACATAATGTCTTCTTTTTCTTCATTCAGAAGCAGGCTTGTGTGTAAAGAGTGACTACAACATCTAGGACTCATGAGTGCTATTTTTTCTGCACGCTTGATGGTTTCTCCTTTAACAGACTGATGAAAATAGATTTTCTTAACACTAAATGTACACGTATTTCTTGCTACTTTTTTTCTTTATTTGAATTTACAAGTCTTGTGCACCATTTGTATTTTTTCTACTCTTTTGATTCAGCTTCTTCTCAGTTATTTGAATTTGCAGTTTCTGATCCTGCCTGTGATTCTGCAGCTTTTATTTTGTAGGGCAGATACCACCATTTCTAGGAGAAAAGACACACAGAGCTTACAAAGGAAAAGGATTTTAAAAAACCCAAAAAACAACTGAACAACCCTCAACCAAAAAAACCCTGAATATTTGTAAAAGGTGGATTAGGAGCTCATGAGCACTATCCAATATTATTATTGACTAAGTACTGATGATATGACTGAGAAGTCCATTGACAGGTTTTCACAGCACATCCAGGTAGTTTCAATAGTTAACATTGTGCTAAAAATAAACCCTCAGACCTTGTTTTAGCAGTGCTGATATGATTTACCAAGACAGCACACACAGCTCTGGCATTCTGTGTGGGGTAAATGCAGGCATATTCTTGAACTCTGGTCACAGCCTAGTAGGAAAGCCTACCAGGGACTACTTTCATTGTTTTCTTATTTCTGCTTTTCTAAGATGAGCAAGAAATCCACAGCCTGACTCGGTTGTGCCTCATAAGTTTGCCTTCCTCTTTATTTTTTAATTGCTTCTTGTAACTATTGCCTTTTATGATAGTGTCTACCTTCTCATCTTTGAGAAGTAGTGAGAAAGGAAGGTTTACTTCTTTTATCTAAAGTGGCAGGCTGTTAACTCATTCTTTCGGCAGTGAGAGAGGCTGTTTGCTCTAAGTGCTTGTGCAGGGCTCATGCTGAGCCCCTGAGATGTGGGGAGAATTATTATCCCAGCCCACCTCCCCCTTCCCTTCTCACAGCCTTGCTTACACATGATGCTGTCTTGGTGCCTTGCTGTACATACAAGTGGGAAATGCCTTGAGGGAAGAGTTTCCCTCTGTCTTTCTTTAAGAAATGCACAAGATGATTTTGGTAAGCAATAAGAATTATTATTTGTGAATAACTTTAGGATGCAGACTGTGATCATTTACTATTCAGTTTACTATTCAGTACTATTCAGTACATATCTTATCTGTCTGATAGACAAACAGGATTTCCAAAGAAATCTATCAAACCATGAAGATTTAGTCCTATTCTTATCAAAATAAACCTTTTTACTGGCCTCAAATGGTGCAGGGCCAGACAGTACAGACTTGAAAGCATTCTCTAGCACTGCATTTGAGCTGAGTGAAACACTCCGATTTATGAAACACAGTAAACAAATACTCTGTAGAAACAAAAAGCACAAGGGCTCAGTCCTGCAAGGATTTGAGAGCTGTGGTTTTGATCCAACAAAACACAGAAGTGTGTATTTAGCTTTAAGATATTTATGCCCCGGGGGATTCCTGTGCACTCTGAGTTAAATACCTAAGTGCTTTACTGGCCAGAGCATTTTCGGCAGTTTTTTAAGGCTGAGTTCCTACGTAAGGCTTTTCCCTCTGAGATCTCAAAGCACTTCACAAAACACACTAAAGCCAATTCTTCAAAATAATAAGGTAAAATATTGTCATAGGACAGAAAATTATATTATTCCCCTGGGTAGGGACAAGATTCCCATCCAAAGCCAGCTCTCCTAGCCTTCTAAATCTGTGATTCAAAAGCAATATCTACTTTTGCTTCATTTACTAAAAAATGCCCTTCTCCAGCAAACACTGAAATGAATGAGTCATGTAAGAAAGGCAGGTTTTAAAGTGAGCTGTGGCTCTCAGCTAAAATCAACTTCCAGAGCTGGATGTGAAGGGGCAGGCTGAGGATAGGAAAGGCAGCAATGAAGCATCACTGCCTCTGTCCACCTCCAGCCTCCGTGATCCTGCCACTGGAACATACCAATATTCAAAGGTAGAACAGCTCTGCAAATTCACCACTCTGGCTTTTATATGGGGTCTTCATCAACTGTGGGGAAATCTGTCAAAAGTGTGTCAGGTGGGTACAAAAGGTCAGTCAGCTGGAGAGGTTGTTGTCACTGTAGTCTATAAAAAAACCCAAATAACTGGGTTCAGGCAGCTTAGAAAATAATTGTGTTAATAAATAATTAAGGTTTTTGTATGGGTTGCTGTAATAAAGGAGTATTGTGGCTGTTGTCCCTGTCTACTAAAGCTAGAAGAAAACATAATTAGCTTAGTTTTCAGAAACTGAGGTATCAGGCAGATATGAGGAAAACCCTTCATTTTTTAAGGCTAACATAGAAGAAAGTGCTAAAAGGCTTTAACAGGCTTTAAGAAAGATAGTAAAATCCCCAGCCCTGGATGATTGTCATTCAGCCAAATATCTCTCAGAAGAGGTGTAATCTTACTTGATTACTGGAGCATATAAAAGATTCATTTTAGGTTCCTTTCACTACACATTTCTGTGATTTTTATGATTTGACAAAGCAATGGTAATTAAAACACTAGCTTTTTGCTATGATCTGCCAGATGGATCTAGTGATAAATCACATTCCCTTTGGCATCCTTTTCTTGGTAATACAGAATTTAAATGAGAGCTGACCTGGTTTACATATTCAGCATGAAAACGCTTTTGCCTATTTAAAAGGTGATTCTGTTTCTAATCATTTGCTATTTAATTCTGCCAACATAATTCCAACAGCTCAGTTTAAACAAGGAGAGTATTTTTATTAGCATTTTTAACATCTCTGTCCTTCATTTCCAAAGCAGGAGCATTTTCACAACACTTCTGGCATTACTAGAATGAGATCCTAATTGATCCTAAAGGCTACAAATACATGTCACTGCTTTACAGTGAGTGCTGTAGTTTCACTCCTCCCTCTCTCTTTCTTCTTCCCATCCCCAGTCACTCATCTCTGCCATGAGAGATTTATGCCTCCTCAGCTGCTGGGTGCTTTATAACCATCTTTTGCTCATTAAGAATTTATAATTATGGATTAAGGTTCACATTCCCATTTCACTGGATGGGGGTTTATACACAAGGTGCATACACGTAGTGCTGTGAGTCACATGCAAAGTAACAACTGGTGTAGCGAGCTGTGTGGTGGCCTTCTCTTCTGCATTTAAACTTAGGTACCTTTCAAAAAACAATTTTATTACTTGTCACTTTTTTTACGACCATGTCATGTTCCTCCAACACAACACCACTTTGGGTGTAAGATAACTTTACGCTGGGAAATGAGTCAATTTTTCTTTCAGGATTCTTGAAATGTAGAGATCATGCTAAAGGCATTGTGGACAGCTTGATGGAATGTCTAGTCTGACATTATATCCAGAAAATGTGCTATATTTTGATGTCCCTGATAAATCACAGTGTACTCCTCTTTTTTTTCTCCTTTTTATGGGAATACTCATTGAACAATGCAGCTTTGGGATTTGAAGGTGGATTGCAGTGAGCTGAAGTGAGAGTCATCCAAAGTCATACTAAGTATACAACTGAGGAAGAAAACAACAGTTTAGAATGTATTTTTATGGAAAAGGTATGAAAACTTCTTGACCACACACATTCACACTGGCTTTAAAAATGCTTTTGTCTCAAATATTACCTTGCTTCTCGTCTTTAAGCATCTCCTGTTTTACTCTAAGCCACTTAGATTCCTCTAACATGCTTTTCATAATTTCTCCTAACAGGTTTCAAAAGCTTCTTTCCAGTAATCTTTACCATATGTTAGGGGGAAAAGGCTAAATAAAACTTCTAAACTAAGATTGCAATTACATCTATTCATGTTTCCCAGTCTCTTAAGCTTGATTATGAACTCACAGAACCACGCAGTCACCCACATGTCTGTAATCATTAGAAACTCAAAACATATGTATTGGTATTTCTAGTGCAATTGGCACATTTAAGTAATGGGAATTTCCAGAAATTTCTGGAAATACAGTCAGGAATTCAATCAGAGGCACTGTGAGAACCCAGGGTGGAGGCTTCAGCTAAGCATGGTGCCTCCAGGAGCACTGGAGAGCATCCAGGACTGGGCTTATCATGATGGCCCCTTGCAGCCTGCTCCCACACGAGCCTCAGCCCGATGCAGTCAGCTCAATGAGATCTGACACACAGAGGGGCCATCAGCAAACAGATACTGATTGCAGGAACTCGGTGGGCATCATGCAGCAGAAATTTTAAGGCAGATGATTCGGTGTTTCTGCTGGATGCCCCCCAGTCCTGCACAGGAAACTGGATTTGATCCTGGACTTCTTTTGGAAAGGTAGTATATTCTCCTCCTAGAAGCTCAGTGTTTTCAGCATTTATGTATGTGATTCTGTGTGTCATTAAAGCTCTGTGTCCTTTTTTCTATAGTTCAGCTAGGTCTTGAACAGAGTGAGTCTGAACCTCTTCATCCAACAAAATTGCAGGAGGCCAGAAGGAAGTACAGCTGACAAGCTGTACCACCACAGACCAAGGCAAATAAGTGTTTAAACACAAAAAAACCCAACAATGGCCTAGCAATTTTTTTTTATCAAAGTGTGCTTGTTTTTTCCAACAGCAGAAAGTAGATTTGCATCCAAGGAGCAAGGGTGGGGCAAGAAGTAAAATAGAGAACTTGACTAGAAAAGCAGAGAGCTCGTTCACCTCCAGATTTTGCTGTCGTAAATAAACACACTTCAGGGTTTCCCTTTCGTTTGCCAAAGGTAATCCTTTTCCTTTTCTGTTATTATTTTTATCATCCTTTTTACTAGAAGAAGTACAGCCTCCAGAGTCTATACTGAAAAGGGTTGCCTGTGTCTGCTGTCCTACTGCACCACGAGAAAGCACCCAGAAAAGTGCTGCATGTTGTACTGGGAATTACCTTTGGGGAATTTCTGAAGGAGAAAACTGTTCGTGTTGCTTCACTTTGGCAGCCTTTCTTTAGCTACGTGGGTTGTTACTTTGAAGCTTTTGAGACCAACTTTTACACAATTTAATATATATTTTGACATGTGCAGTGAGGGATTTCTTTGTAGAAGCTGGCTGATTTTAGGTATAAGATGTAAATGAGTAGCCTCGCTAGCTTTAATGAGTATGATGTGGCATTCTTCAGCCAACAAGGACAACATTCCAAAGTTCCAGCAGACTTTCAGCGGTTAATCAAATTACTACACTAGTTCAGAGGAGAAAGAAATCATGAAACTTTTGAGATTCTAATGAAAGCAGGAAATGCAATATTTGCCTTACATGAGCACACATGAAGATACAAAGAGAATTTAGGCTAGTAAACTGACCTATCCAAAGGAATTTAAGTGTCCATCAATGGTTTATTTTTAACTGCTATCAAATTCAGTTTTACAAGAAAAGTCATGTTTAATGATTTGTTTGCTGGGTAAATATTTGTCAAAAGCTTGTGCGGTTAGGAAAACAAAATGATACATGAGAAGAGAAAGTGACAAGCAGAAAATTTTAGATATACTGATTTTAATTACCACTTTTCTGAAGTTCAACAACTTTGAAAACAGCAAAAGGCTTTCTGGGAGCTAGGGAATTGTGACAGCTTTTCCCACAAAACCACCTAACAACCCCCTACTGATAACCTTTCCACTGGAGCATACACATCTTGTTTCTGTCAAAACAGAACAGCTACAAATTGCCTTCTGGACTCACTTCCTAGGCTGTAAAGAAAAAATTAACAGAAGGACCAGAGAACAATTTACATATGAGGGATTCAGGGTTGAGCTTTATTAGCTATTTTTCTAAAATTCAGACCAAAGGTCTGACACAGGATATTCTTTACAAACTGCCCAACTTGACAGACTCAGCTCTTAGGTCCTCCAAAGAACTGAAAGATCTCATCTATCAATTTATCTATTTTCAAGTGAAACACACAGTCTTGAGGCACCTAATGTTGAAATAAATAACTATTCCTTACATTCATTACAAGTCAGTTGATACTGAGGTAAGGGAACATAAAAATAAAAATAATATTACAAGAATGTAATTCTCAATGAACCTATTCTACCCAATAAGCAACTGCGACCCTGCAAGTGCGGGGTCTACTTTCTCACTTCTCAGTCTCCTTTGTATCTCACACATTCCCTTAAGTCCTTCTTTGTAAGGACTTTACTTTCAGTCACATCTCCTCTTGAACATTCTCTTTCTCATCTTAATGCTTGAGGAGTAGACTTTTCTGGGTGGAGCATCCTCTATTTGTGTTAGTGGTGAATTTTTTGCTTGTTTTTGGGTAGAAGGAACACCAATCTTGAAGCACAGATGATTTGAGTGTTCATTTGAAAGCAAATGAACCATTTTTTGCTTTCATTACTTTATCCAATGCCTCTTGTAGCACAAAATTCTGAGGACCATGATAACAGCACCACTGATAGTCACAAACATTTGATACATGTCCCTGATACTTCTCTCTCCTTCCTTTCATTTCACTGCCAAGTAGAATGAATTTCTACATGTGGAGAAGCAAAACTTACTAGCATGCATCTGAAATAAAGTACCATACACTAGAAGGCCCAGAAGTTGAAATCTTCTCTTCTCTGCATATCTTTTTGGAAGATTTGTGCTAATCACATTGATTTTGAGTTCTAATTATGAGCTCTATGTATTGGAAGCTGGGAATTGTCACCTGAGTGAGTCAAGATTTCCATAAATCTAGTCCAAAGCATTAATTATAGGTGATTCTCACGCTGGAAGGACATGACTTAATATATAAGTCCTGTATTATATAATTTCTGGCCCTAAATATTAAAGCATTATCATTTAAATCCCTCATAAATCTGTGCTTCCTTGAAAAGAACCAGAAAAATTTCCTCAATAAATACCTAAGACCAGTACCAATTCTTATATTCTCTAAAACTTGTATAGTCAACAAATACCAACATCCTTTTTCTGGGATCTAAACGCAATATATCAGCTAGAATTCTGGGTAGGTATGTAGGTCGAAGAAGATGAAGTCTAAAAGCAAAATAATACAATCCTTGCTTGAGTCAACCACAAAGTTTGTCTTGATTATCTGTTGTGTTAATTTGGTAATTAATTTAGCCTGTTTATTAAATTTTAATTGTAAACTCAGTTTTCTTCTTGTAGTGTTTTATCTTTAATTTATTTTTTTTCAGGAACCTATTCATTTTCTCACCCTTGTTATTAAAATTCAGGAAAAACTAAATGAACCCTGCTTATGGTGCTGTAGTCAAATCCCAAAAAAGTCATAAGCTCTAAAGACACGGGTAACCTCTAAGTAAAAAATCCTACCCACTGGGTGCTGCTTCCAAAAGAAATACATATTCTTAAGAGTTTCTTTCTAATCCTTAAAAATAAACTACTCTCATTACCAGAGAGACAGTGTAGACTATTTTATGTCAATACCTGATTTTAATTTTGAAGTGTCTGGTGTCTTTGTGAGCTATGCAGTTTCTCAGCAATTTTGGCTGTTTCCAGATTAATAAATTTTTTAAACATTTAAATGTGTTAAATGTGTAAACAACTACATTTTAAATCTAAGCATATGGTTCTATTGTGTTAAATCCTTCAATAATTATTTAAATATTTCTTATGTTGCAGTTATTGTCACAAATATTTTTACTTATTACAGTATTCCATAAAAATATTCCCCCGTGTGTCATTCTGATTGTATTTTATTTCCTGTTGTAGCTCACAAAATCTATAAATAATTTTTCATGTACCTTCTTATTTCAACAAATGTCAGCAGTAATGCATACAAAGAGGGTTTTTTTAAAAATAATCACTCTATTTTTAATTTTCATTACATGTCTTCTTGGCAATAGACCAAATAGCTTATACAATATTTGGAAAAGCATTACTGTGATTCATATTGCATGTTTTTAACCTGAACACGACAACTGAAAGGAAAAAAGAGCAACTTTGGTTAAAGCAATTCAGTCAAATGATACAAGTTCATTTTTCCCTGTGCAGTGAACACCATTTTCCTTATATTTGTGTTGGAATTCAGTGTACCTAATCTTTGCCCAGTACTTTTTAACTTTCTGTAAGTACTACAGCACTGGGTTTGTCCTATTCTATGTGGTTTTCTTCTGACTTCTTGCATGCCATTTGCACAGAATAATGCACCAAAAGAGGCATAAACCTTTTTGCTTAGCAGCAGGTACTAGGAAGGGAATTTTTCTTCCTTAACAATCACTGACCAGCTTTCAAACAAACCCACCATAACACCAGCATGTCTTGAACATCCTTGAACATTGATTTCTACATTTATTCTTCTTGAGTATTTCTACATCCATGTTTTTACGTCATGAGTATTTCTAGCACTGCTCTTCTGTGCAATCCAGCAAGTAACTGTACTTTCTGGTTGGCAGTAAACCTATGCTGGAGTATTTTGAAGCACTGGCTGGATAGTACTTTGCAGGTTTTGCCAGGCGGAGCAGGTGACTGGAGCTGCAGCACAGCAGAGTGACTGTGCAAGCCTCACATCTTTAAGTGAGGAAAGAAGCCAATTGCAGTGACTTTTGCGAAAACATTTTTACAAGATTTTACCTAATCAGCCCTGACTAGGAGCGAAGGATAATGTGGCATTCAGCATGGGATTGATACAGCAGGCTGCAGCTCTACCTGCTTATACACTGTCTGAAAGGTTTTAAATCAAAACAAACAAACAAAAAAACAAACAAAAAAACCCCCCAAAACCAAAAATCCTAACCCAAAATTCAGTCCTGGATCAGATGGTGATTGGACATCCCTATCTAGTTAGAACTCCCAAATGAAAGTGAGCAGAATCTGTACATCCCCACTGACTTTTCAAGGCTCTGGATCCCCCAGTTATTTTGCAAATAATCCCAGCTCACATCCCACAGCCTGCTCACACTTCCTGCTAAGGAGTGGGCTTCAGTTGTCCACCAGCACATCTCCTCTCTTTCTGGGCTCCACAATTAACTCCTCCAGCCAGATGACCCCAGTCGGGAGTAGGAGGGAGCTTACTACCTGTAGTTCCAGAAGTACAACATAATCTTGGGATGTGCCCAGAGCCAACCCATCTGTTTTCCCCCTGCCTTGCTGACCAGCCACCTTCCCATAAAAGCCATTCCTCATCCATAATTGTTACTTGTAAAATGGAGTAAAGTCAGTGGCCCACCTGGAGAGACTTCTCCTCCACCTGCAGTACCTGGGGAAGTCCAAATTTCACTCAGAAAATAGATGACTCCCAACTTTGTCAACATTCCTCTGCTGTTTTTTGGGTTGTTACATTCTGTCTCTCACTATACAGATTTTTTTTCCCCCTTTTTTTATTAACTCTTCATCAACAGAGTTTGGCTAAAAAAGTGTTGAGACGTCTTGCTTCCCTTCTTATTTCATAATCCTTGATTTCCAGACCAGAGAGAGCCTACAGTGACTTCTGGTGGGAACAGTCCGGTCCACCCTTGCGTGCTCCTGGCTTCATGTTCCCACCATCGCTCTTGTTTCTCTGGTGCCTGGCAGATGAGCAGTGAGCTCATGAAGAAAACTAAACCAGCAGAAAGCTACTCTTTCAGAGAGCAACTGTCCTGTGCCAGGGCTGGATGGCAAAGGGGATGTGACTGTGGAATGGGAGAAGAGGGGCCAGAGCACTTTATCTGGCGGCAGTTCACCACGAGGTCAGTCTGGCCTGAAGGAAAAAAGTCACCTTCACTGAGCAGCCTGGTAACACAGCATCCAATTAAAACATAAAACATCTACTGGGTGCCTATGAATATTTCTAATTAATTAACAGTTTTGCTCCCTACCTTGAGGTCTCCAGGCAAAACAAGCTAACAACACGATTTTGAACATAAAGGCCTCTACTGCCTGCAACATCAGCCCAGACCTCTGATGTGCTGCAGGATGAGATGCAGGAAAAACAGCTTAAGCAGGACTTGTGCAAGGCAGCAGCTCTGCAGCCTTACCAGGGAGGGAGAGGAGAGGCTGACAACAGGCACGTGAATCATTCAGCACAAAAAGCACAAGTGCTGCTTTAATTCCTCCTTTCAGGCTGGGTGATAGCTCTGATTCGTCAAGCTCTATTTCCCTGCAATTCTGATGAATTTTTATGTCTATGGCTGTCACAAACATTGCTGCAAAGGTCCATATTTGATATTGAAAATTCAGGTTGGGCATATCACAAAGCCTTTGTATGCTTGCCTCTCATTTTTGATAGGGATGGCATTTTGTGCATCTTCAGACACACAGATGCATTAAAGCCAGACAATTAAAAGGGCAGTGTTCAAACTGAGTTTTATTTGATTAATTAACCAGAAGTTTAAAAGGAGCTTGCCTGGGATTTGTGTTTCATTCCCAATGAGAAGCTGTCTCCTCCAGCTGATACCCTGCGACCCACAGAGGAGGAAGCTGCCGGACCTCCTGCTTGAGAGCCAGGAGCCCATCCAAAAAGATGCCTTGCCCCGAAGGGAAAGTTCAGACATCCAGTAGCAGCCAAACAGCTCTGCCTGCCCACATCCCACAGCCCTGGCTGGCCTGAACGCCTCAGCCCAGACAGGGAGTTCCTGTTCTGGTAGCTGTGAGGCACCTTCTGGGGGAGCCCAGCAGCAAGTCTGTCCTTCTGAGGGAGGCTGGAGCAGGGCAGGCAGAGGCAGGACTGAATATCTTCTTGTGTGATATGCTGGTTTTAAATAGTTGCCTTTGTCAGTTAGAGAGGCAGCAGGTGGAGGTGATGGAGCCCAGCAGGGCTTGAGGGAGCCTGAATCAACACATGAGGCAGCGGGGCAGCCATGCCCTGCCAGCACTGTGTCCCAGCAACGAAGCACATCCTTTACACTAAAAACCTTCTCAGACTGTTGCTTCTTTCCAGTTTCTTATAAAAGTTACTCCTCATCCCCACACGCTATTTTTGCAGTCAGCTATAAGAAAGGCTCAAGGTTGAACTCGATGATCATTGTGCATCCCTTCCAACTCAGGCTATTCTATATTCTAAAGAGGCTGAACTAACAACTTACTGACGCGTAGCTCTGTACAATTTTCTATGCTAATATAGGCAGTGGTCTCGTAGAGCTACACACATGAATTTCAGAGAATTCCCTCTGTACTGAATGCATGGCACTCTGCACATCACCCAGCAGGTTTGAATGTGCAGTGTGGGGCTCCCCTTTGCATCACAGTGGTGCTGAGAGATCACTGCAGCTGCTGCATGCCAGAAGGAAGGAAGGAAGGAAGGAAGGAAGGAAGGAAGGAAGGAAGGAAGGAAGGAAGGAAGGAAGGAAGGAAGGAAGGAAGGAAGGAAGGAAGGAAGGAAGGAATCAGTAACTGCAGAAGACAAGAGGAACATGTCTCCAGCATTATTCCTGAAACAGGCATACACTAAAATGCAACTTCAAACACTGATGCGATTCTTAGGAGTTGCAGGAGTTGAAGTCACAGGGTCCATTGCACAAGGGAATTCTATTTAAGGGATCAAGCAGCAGTTCAGGCTGGAACAACTCAGGCTGTGAAGCAATGCTGTATTTGTATTAAGACAAAATGGAGCATGTAAACCAGCAACAATCTCCTCAGAGACTTCAGTTTTCTTTGACAATGTGATCATGTCTCTTACAGCTTGCTTGGATATACCAAAAATGAATATGCATCTTGAGCATGCAACAAACTCACTTTTATAACCTGTTGCTTTCATTTTTATCTGAAGTCAAAAACAGTTTGGTTTTTTCCTTATGATTTTCATTAACTGAGGTTTCAAAACCTTTGATAGTACAATCAAAGAAGTTACCTACTTCAATATTCAGAGAGTCAAGGGGTTTATTTGTTCCCTTGCCTGGTGTCACAAAGACTTCCTTTAGAATTTTGTATTGGCTTTCATGGAAATAGTGACTTGGTAATCTGTCCTTCTGTAGGTGGTGAGAAGTTCTTGGAGCGTATTCTTGACATCTCAGGGGGGTAAAAAAGTGTTCCCCACACAAAATTCCTGAAAACAACAAATGAAGCTTAAACACGTCTTCCTCAGAAAGCCCCCATATATGTGTAATTTTTCAGCACAGTTTTATTCTACTTTCCTGTTTACTTAAAACAGTACTCTATTTTGTGTTTCAAACAATTTATACTAGATAAATGTGGCTACAACTGAATGGAGCAAACAAACTGTTTTAAGGGGATATTACTCAGCCTGTAGTGAAGCATAAAAACAAGTCACTCTTCCCTGCACATGGAAAGAGTTATTAAAATGGTAAACCAAGACACTGAAGACAACATAATGTCACAGAATGCCTCAGGCCAGTCTTGTACTATCTGAGCAAGAAAAGCACCTGGTGACAGCGCTCTGGAATGTCTTTTGCAAGGAGTGCTGACCTGATAGTGCACTCATTAACTCAAAAATCTCCATTGTGTGAATGTTAAGAGAGAGGATTTTAACTACAGGTAAAACATATGTTCTTCTGAGAGGTTGGAGGTGTCTGGGAAAAGAATCATGAGGCATTGCCTGCAAGCCTGCTAGCTTGTTGGAAGTGTTGGAGGGTGCTAAATTGAATTAATGCATAGCTGATACGCATCTAAGAGAAAAAGTCACAAGTTGCAAAGCAACACTTTTGATACTTCCTCTTTAAAACCTTTGAGCTGTTCTAGTCATATCTAAAGAACACAACAAATAATATTATGTGGGAAAAGACAGTGAGAAAACAGAGAGTAAAGGGGCAAAAAGGAGACCAAAATTAACTCTCTTGGGTAACCTTGAAACCCTGCACAAGAAAATATCCTGTCCACATCTACATTATTGTAGACTACAGTGCCGCCTGTATCACAGATGCTTTTCTTGTTTGGAGCTCCTTGACAGTAGACAATGAAGAGAACATCTGTTTTCTGTTTTTAAAAGACTGAAACAGAAATAGAAAAAATTTCTCACTGTGACAGCTCAGTCACTTTTCTGATGCCAGTTTAATCAGGCAACAAAGAGAACTAGAAACATATAGCTGTTCTTCATTGCCTGACGAGAAACAGCAGTGACCCCAGACCAGCAACATTCAAAAATCACTAGATGGATGGCAAAATGTTAGGGGACTGGCTAAAAGTCCTAAGTTTCCATTTTCTTTTTTTAAAAATCTCATATTGGAGGTTCATTTCCTCAAAAAGGATCTCATGTTCTCATGAATTCAGTATGAAATGTTTGACATCCACAGCAGATATCCTACCGTCCTTTTGATCAAGGGTCTTCCTAAACATCTGATGTATCCTCCTGAGCACTCTCCTGAGCACTCTGCTACACTTTTAGAGGGCTCATCACAGCCTGTTGTCTGCAAAGAGCTCACTTTTGATGAGCCTGGTGCTCATCAACCAAGTCCGGCCTGAGCAACACACTGCCTTTACGCCAGTCCCTTCCCTGCACCTGGCTTTTGCTCATTCTCTCTTGCACGTGAGCTCACTTCTGTCACACTCTCTGTGCCTGGAACCCTGGCCAAAGCACTGTCTTTGTTAACAAGTGGCAGACAGGATTCCTGTTCTTCACAGCCTGAACTGAGTCTTTAATTTGCTCTGGTTTTACATCTGCCTTGTCCAGTTCAGGACATTGTGGATACAGATCTTGGTGTAGCTAAAGATCTTCTGCATGTCTTTGTTATCCTCTTTTTGGGGAGAAAATGGTTTTTATTAATAGAGGGATGTATATAAGGCTAACACAGCACGGGGCAAAAAAATACTAACTTTCCAGAATAATAATTAGGACAAAGGGGTAATGATTATTCTTTGAGAAAATGCCATTTCCGAAGTCACTCTGGGAGACAATTGAGCAACCTTAGTTCAGCAGGGCAACTTCATGCCGTGTTTGATTACATGTTTAAATATTTGGATATTCATACTTAGATGGCATTGTATCTGAAAAATCAAACTGACATCTTTGTAATCCCAGTTGCAATATAATAAGAGAAAATTCAAAGTTTTCATCTCCCATACAAAGTAACTTACTATTTTCATAAAAGAAATCTCTCCCATAACGCAAAACTAACTTGTCAGAAATCACTCATGGTTCTAGCAAAATTAAATAAATCTCTTAGACTCTTTCTCAGATGAGAGAAGCAGTAGTCCCAAAGCCTGACAGAACTGTTCAAATTGCTGAAACACAACCTAATGGGTGGCAGAGATTTCTCCTTTAGAAGTGGGAAGCAGCAGGCTGTGATCATGCTCAATGCCACACCAACCTGTACTGGAGATTTCTTTATGAGAGCATCTACAAAAGTGCCCAGCGCCTAAGCGCTGCTTGATGGCCATAAATGTACTATTGTCCTTCTCTTAATCCTACTGGCTTCAGACTGTCAGCAGTGCTGTTTCTGCTCCATTTTGTTCCTCTGTTAGCAATCCAATGTAAGATTGCTTCTTTCTTAATTCTATATAAACCTGACTGCCTTTTGGGACACAGTAAGCAACTTTTGTTACATTGAAGAATTATCAAGGTATTTCATCTAAAGTAAAATGTTCATAGCACATGAGGAAATTTGCTTTCATAAAATGACAGAATTGCCCAAAAAGGTTACCGTAAATTTTCATTATATTAAATTTATCCAGTGTACATATACAGAATAAACTGGTGCTTTTAGTAAAAGTACTGATAACAAATCGTTGTTGTAAACAGCAAGCTTCACACCAGTGTCATAACACATTTTCTACATTTTAGGTTAAAAAGTAAGTATTTAGCTTAACAACTGAGTTTTCATAACTACTCCTCTATTGTGGCAAAAATTGTGGTAATTTGGTGAGGAAAATCCTTTCAGTATAAGCATATTGAAATTAAACATTTGATAGAGCACTTTGAATCTCATAAGTTATTGCCTAAAATATTGTTTCTATGAGAAAAGTTCTTTCCTATTGAAACACTGTATATCATAATATACTAGGAGAAGTTACAGTCTTTAATTTACACAAAATTTCTAGAATTAAGCCTTTTCAGTTACTGCACAATTTATTTTTCAATAATAAACATTTTTCTTATTCTTAGTAATTCCTGACACATTATAAAGACATGAATAAATGGTTCTCACTGTAATTAGCTTATGGATGGTCATTTCTCATCTCAAGGAAAATTCTTTTTGTTTTCTAACATTGTGCAAAAGACAAGTTATAATCAAAACAAGAAACAGAAAAAGAAAAGATATTGCTATCAGGAAATTTTCAACATTTCCAGCCTGTTAGAGACAGAAAATAAGTAATAGAGAGTGTATTCATTTGTTCTGTAGACACCCTGTTAGAAAGGAGTGAAATATGCAGTGGTTTAATATAACGAATTTCACTTAAAAATAACTATTTTAAACACACTGTCTTTTGTTATTGAAACTGTACTCATGTAAAGTTTCTAATTTTAATGTAAACTTTAGTTATCAACATTTGGATTAAGACAATGTGGGTAATAAAAACCATATAATGACTCACTTTTTCATTGCACAAATTAATATATTGCTTTCATTACTACAGAAAAAACAAAAGTTGAAAATAATTTGTTGCCAAAGCATATCTTACTTTTTTCCCTATTTATACACCATTAAATGTATCTTTATTTATTTTGAAATGTTGAAAAAAAAAATTCACTTTAACATTCTTCCAAATTGCTTTTTCCATATGCTCTCTATCAATAATTGACAATAAGGCTGGAACCAATTTTGCCATAAATTATCTTGGGTTAACAGTAAAATCTCTGTTCACTTTGGCCAAACCAGACCAGTTCACACTGCTTTCGAGGTGTACTGAACTCGAGGTGGAATTTGGGCACTCCAAGGCAGTGCAGACTCCATCCTAACAAATACCTGCTCAAAAGCCTTGGATAACCACAAGTACAAGGAAAAACACTGGAGAAGAAGATATATATCAGAGACATCTTTCCTTCCTGGATGGATCCCCACAGCCCTCACATAACTGCGTTCCAAGTGGTACAGAAATATGAAGAGAAAGAGAACGCTTGATCAGCTCCTGACTTGCTTCCTACTCTTAAACGTGTCTACAACGAGCACATTCAGTTTAGCAGCTTTGGGAATGTCACAGGACACAGTTATGTCTGGGAAACCCATATCTGCAGCATGTTTCCGTGGAAAACATCAGTAGCGTAAAATGGGTATTGATTACTGGCGGTTCAGGCTTCACTAGGTGTGTACTCTATGATCCCTAGAGCAGATATGTAAGTCCACCCCAAAAGAGCGGCAAACATCACTTGGTTATAAATCCTGTTGATATCTGAAGGGCTGGTTAACCTTCAAAAAGTGCCCTTCGTGCGGATGAACCGGTCCTGAATAAAAACATAGTGTTTTACTGCCCTCTAACGCCTGCCCAGAGCCAGCACCCTTTTTTTGCATTTATTCCCCAAAAAGCTCTCCCCTGTCGGCCACTGAGACACAAAGACCTCTAGCCTGAATGACCCTCACATAGTTACCCTCAAGTTCCAAGACCTGTGTGAAAAGTAACTCCACAGCACCCTGGGCATGTTGGAGAAACAAAACAGGCGCCCTCCTGAGTGGAAAGAGCTTCTCTAAACCAGAGCCGTAACTTCGTAGTTGATGGTAGTTGGACAAACCGTGTCCAAAATGTCAGTGACTGAAATTTCAACATCTGAACAGGTATTATCAGTCTGACTTGACAAGCTCTGAAGGGTCTTCTGATGTAGCTGAGAGAAGAGGTATATTTAACAGCAGTTTCAGACTTTCTGTGTCACAGCCTAGAGACTCTCTCAGTAACAAATTTATGGATAAAGTATTTAAATCCAGACATTTAAGCCTTTTCTTTTTATGATGAACTACTGTTCACAGGAACTACAGGACCTCTTCAGAGAGTAGCTGCTTCTCAGTGTCAGGAAGGGATTTACTGTCCAGTCCTCAATAAGACTACCAATGACAATAAAAATCCCCCAGCTATTAAAAATGACACAATCAATCCTATTTAAGTGTCATACAACTACTGAGCATGAATTATAGTGCGAGTCATTTTTTAACCAGGGAAAAAAATAAGCTAGTAAAGCATCCATTCATTTCAAAAAGATATTCAGGGATGTTGCTTTCCTGTGGAACATCATGGATGAAGAGTCTGGCATCATAGTAAATGCAGGAACCTTAAAGCAAGTACATTTTATATTTATGTGAAAACCTTATGACAGTGCCATTTTTTGTAGATTTTATACATTTCAAAAATGGATGGTATCTAAATTACACTGTTCCTTTAATCCTGCTCCACCATTCAGGCATGGATATTTCATGTTGACAATCCACAGTATTTTCAAAATTTTATGACAACAATTCTTGCAGTTCATCAAACGTCTCTTCATCCTGCAGTTTGAATCTCTCCAGTTGGGTTTTTTCCATGGAAAGTATGATATAAGACCAAGTCTTTCTCTTCACATCTAGAAAAACACACTGGGGGAAAGAGTGGTTATGAAAATTTAGATCTGTATTTAATTATCTGTAAATAATTTAGTGTATGTTTTAGTGTGTCTTTATTGAAACAGGATCCAGAAATGTAAAGTTTTTTTTCCATTTTCCAATTTTTTTACTAATTCTAAGCACTCATGATTCATTTGACTTGGTTGTTTTCTTTCTTTTCATCTCTTCCTTCTTACATAATAAGAGAACTTAACAGCTGTGCTCCCACTGAGCTCTTGGTCAGTAATATTTCAGTGATTTTGAAGCTAAGTACAGCAAACTGTCTCACAGTGACCTGGGAGCAGCAATAACAGGATCAAAATGTATATTCTGTTATCACCTGAAATGTGCCACAATCATACGTTACAACTGCTTCAAGCAGTATTAATTCAACTATGGGCTTTCAATAAGCCTATTTTAACAGTGCTGAAATCTCTGGATCTGTCTTATTGCAATGGAGAGCTTTTGCACAAGTTGGATATTTGCAGAGAGTATTTCCTGCTTCAGTTTTTCTGCTTTAAACAAAACTGTGCTTACAACCACAGTCACTAAAGGAGCCAACGTTCCTTATTTGCACTACCACATTTGCAAATCAATTCATGGATTTATTTCATTAAAGCACCAAATAACAATGACATTTGAGAACTGTGCACATGTTGCATGTTTTAATGCATGCAATGGTTTGGTTGATTTTTGCCCTTCAGAAATTTATTGTGAATAATAGGGGAAATTTAGTAGTAAGTAGAGAAGGAGCAACTTCATCATAGGCAGAAATCTGAAGAATGAATTCTATCACATGGTGAGGAAAAGACTGCCTTTAGGGCATTATTGCTTTGGAAGGAAAGCTTTTGCTTTATCCCTGTCTATTCATCAGCCAAAGTGCTGTCCATGGGGTAGTAAATAATGAGTCTTGTGGACCTGCTCCACGTAAAACTGCAGGCATTGATGAGAATGGGTGTGGATACCCAGCAGATGACACTGTTGTTTGTGTGTCAGCATTACTGGAAAGTGTGTCAGGCTTACTGGAAAGTGTGCCAGGAACAGGTGCAGCCTTCAGAGCAGTAAATGCACTGTGCTTGATGGAAGAGCAAATTAAGACGAGTTAAAATGAATTTAGAGACTCAAAGAGGAAAACTAAAAGAGCAAGCCCTTTCTGTTTTAATAATAGCTGGTTTCTTGTCTGCCAGGGCAATTAACTGAATGCTGAGAGGGAAGAGAGACTCAGGGTTCATTTTCAGCTCTGCTACACCACATACATTCCTTTGCAGCTTTGCTTCTCTCGAGAGGTCATAGACACACTCAGTTCTTTAAAAGGGACTGTCAGGCTGTACTGAACGTATACATGTAGTTTAAAGAAAGGCATTTGCTGTCCTTGGATGAATACAGAAAGAAAGCTTTTTCCAGTCCAACCTTTGTGCAAGATTCACTACATGAAAAAATGTGTTAGAACTAAAAATAGCAGCACTACCATAAGGACTTCAATGAAAACAGCAAACTATCAGAGTCTAATTGTTAAAATACTGATATACAAAGATCTACAGTTTAACCAGTCTAAACTACCTATTTCTGTCCACATCGTGGATCCCTACAAAAGCCTTCAGAAAAGCTAGTCTAAGTCTCATCATCCATCTTTAAGTTTTGTAGCAAGAGATTGATAGAAAAATCTCACTAACAAGGCAAAGAATATCTTGAGATATCCAAAACTAATTGAATTTGGAACTCACACCTGGGCATGGAATCAACTATGTATCTCAAATACAATTCTTTGCATCAAGCAGTATTATGAGGACATAGTTAGATAAGACTCAAACATACTAACATTTTAAAGATCACCTTTTAGCTGAATTTTTGTACTTTCCATCCTTGTTGATTCTCTGCATTGATCTCATAGGAACCGGATGACTTCACTTTGTTCTGTCATTCCTCTCCATAATTTTATCCCATGTGTTTCATTTTAATCTGGTCTATATCCCAGAGAAGTCTCATGTGTCTACAGTCAGTGTCTCTCTTTGCTGTCTTTGCAAGCTGAGTTCATAGACATTTCTACCTCTTCAAATAAGATTATAATCAGATTTACTTTTTCAAATTTGAACTTCTCTTTTGAAAGACATGGCTAATGAGTAAAAATAAAATCAGCCCTGTATGATACAAAGAACTTCCCTGTTTTGTTTGGTTTGCTTTTTTTTTCAGTTATAGCACTCTTTCATTAGTTTTTCTTGCTTCCTGTAATCTTTTTGAAAGGAAAAACAGTTTCTGCAAGTGAACATATGCTCCATACATGTAATGAAACAATAGAGCAGATTTCCTGCAAATGTTCTTCAGAAAGCCAGTAATTTGTGATGTATGCCAATAGAGGAAATAAAAACTGTTTTCTTGTTTTGAACATCTTGTTTAAATGAGTGATTTAGAAGACAATAAATACAATTTCACTATTTCAAAAAAAGTCCCAAAAGAACAGCCACGAATCTGAGACTGACTCCACAGACATGTACTGTAATTTGATTTGCCAATTGCTCAAAGATTTTACTGCAATTGTGTGCAGTTGTTGTTCTAGGTAGTTGCACGTCTCTGATGTGTAAGTGAACACTTCCTCATTGCCCGGCTGCCTTCAGCATGGGAACTGGCTTTCCACATCCTTCAGCTGGAATTTCTCTCTTCTCACAAGACTTCCATCTCCCCCGGCCATGAGCACCCATGTACCACTTCCCCATCCATCCCCAGCCATGCCACAAGGTTCTGCTACTTAATGCTTACACCTTCAAGGATTCAATCTATCAGCATAGTACATTGATATTCTGGGCAGCACTGTGTTCTGCAGATGATGGGAAAGAGAGAAAAGAAAAAAGAAAAAAAACCCAGAAATTTTAAGCTATCTCTTCTTAAATTTCAGTGGTGGTAAGTCATTTGTGGCTGACACTGTAATGCAAAAAGCTGAATTATAATGACATACAATGCATTTTGAAGTAAAAACGAAGTATTCAAATACAGTGCTAGTGGTTTTATCAGGCCTTTCTAATTTGACACTTAATCAGCTATAGAGGCAATGTCTTCCCATGTTTTCTCAGAATCCTGGCTGATGGAAAACATTTCTGCTGGAAGTGCCTGCCAAAGGGGTTATTCTCCATGCAGAAATCATAAGACATGCCTCCCATGGGCATTTCATTGTGATAGCATAAATGACTGTGGGAATGGGGCAGATGAAGAGAACTGTGGTGAGCACTGCAACATCTGTTAAGTACAAGAAGCAGAATGTGGTTGTGAGATGTGCTCCTCCAGCTAATACACACTCTTATCCCTAATAGTCAGCAGATGATGCACAAGCCTGACAAATCTGGGGGTTTCAACGTAATGGAGTATTTTCTTTAATGAATAAGGAAATTACACCCTGCAAAGAAAACTGATGGGGTCTCTAAAAGCATGCTCTAGATAAACTCCAGCTGTGGAATCCCTACAGAATCCCTGTTATATCATCCTCTGCTGTGGACAGTGGGTAATCACTGCATATCAGTGTGCTGAATCCTTTAGAGTGGATGCATGAACTCCCACACACAATTAGGGGTATTTATGCTCAGTAGGGCTTCCTACCAAGAGAGATTAATTCTTTTTCTATGATGATTTCAATCATTGTAAGTTTCTTAGATGTATACATATGTTGGCATGTGTGCATATGCACATATGTGCTTGGTGTCTTATTGATCCCTGTGCTGACTCGTAATCCAAACAGCAATGAGGAAGTCAGATCAATGAGACCAAGGCTGGCTAATAAATTATCCCTCTTTTGGAGTACAATGCCCTCTACATCACATGTGACATCTGTGACTCCGAAGTGTGTTCGGTCAGAGCATAATGCCTCAACTTCACTGCCATCTCCTGCTTTGTATCTTCTCTCCCTGTCTGCCTTCTAGTGAAGTTCTTACATCTCTTTCACTTCCTTTTCTTCTCCTGGGTATTTCACATCATCCTTCTGTACCCCTTTCCTATTTCTTTACCATCACCCCTCAGCTGCCATGTTTGGAGGTGCTCATTTGTGCTTATGACTTTCTACCTGGCATTTTTCCTCTTTATAGTTCACCCACAGATCAAGTGCCACACTGCACTCTGGTGCCCTAGCAGTGATTCCTTAAAGACTGAGAATCTGCACATGTAAGAACAATCCCAACCTTCTACCAATCCATTTTTTAAAAATTATCTTATTAAAAAAAAAATCTTATATTTATATGAGATTTTATCAAATCTCATATAATTTCTACGATTGGCTATACATTTATCTGGTCCAGTAATGATCTGTTCTCATCATCTTCTGTGGTTTTGCCTGAAATTTGAGATCACCAAACATATCCATTTACTGAAATTGATGCAAACTTTCTGGGTTTTACTGTCACTTTTTGACTTTGTCTTGACCTAGAATATTTCCGTTGTCATTTAACATGAGATTTTCACTGTAAACAACCATGTACCACAGTATGACATTCTTGACTACATGAATCATTCTACTTTAGCATTCAGTTCTTTTTATAAACTCATCTTCTAATAATATTTTGCAACAACATTAAATTTCTCTATTTCTCTACCTCACTGCCCTGCTTACAGTCTAGTATGCTTCTGATAGTAAATTCACATGAGATTCCTTAATTTGGTCTTATAATTGCTACTCACAATCAGCAGAAAAGACTATTAAAAAATTGCATCCCATATAAGGAAACACAGTTATTCCACAGACACATCAGCATCAATATTCTGGTTTTCATTAAAATCTGCTAGACAATTCACCACTCAAAAGCATTACTACTTTTTATTGGAAATTAAGTGAATGGGAATGTATCTTTGATATGGTTAAGGGGAACCTTAAATATCTTGATTTATCATAAGTACAATTTAATCCTAATGTCCTTATAAAGACCCTTGAACTATTTTACATTTCTGAGACTCTTCACTGGGTACATATATTTACTAAAGTTATAGAGATATCTGCAGTTTTAGATGCACTCAGGGAACTTCTTTACTTTCCCACAGCTTTTTGCATGCATATCAGAGCATAGCAGGGTAGCGCAATGGGGAACTCTGTTGTTAGTACCAGGTTGCAGTTTTATAAAGTTGCAGGAAAATGGTAATTGCATTTCTGAAAACTTCTGGAATGTGTGTATTGTTTTTATACCACCCTGGAGAAAAAAAGAAAAAAGAAAGAATTCTTTATAAAACATCTAAAAAAAAGCCCCAAACTTGAAATGTTTCATGTTGATCCCTTCTAAAATATTTCTTCCTGTCTATTTATTAGGATTCATAAACCCAAAACCCTCAGCTCAGTCAAAGTATTACAGCACTGGGACAGCTCTTTGGATGGGCTGCCAAGCTGGGGCCCTGCAGAAGCCCTTCCCTTAAACCCAAGAAAGCAGGACAACTGCCGTGCCAAGCAAGAGGCAAGTTTAGATGCTGTGATCCCTCTGGTCTGCACTAAAATCAAAGCATGCCATTTCTCAGAGAAGGGTAGCAACTTAAACAAATCTGCATTCTCTAGTGGAAACTGTTCTATTGGCAGCTTCCCAGGTGTGCCCATTATGAGTTCAGTTGGTTGGAGCACAGGGCTAATAATGCCAAGTTTGCAGGTTCAACACCGGGGTGGGCTATTTGCTTAAGAGTTGGACTTGACGAATTGGACCTTATCACTCTCTACACGTCCCTTCCAACTCAGAATATTCTGTGACTCTGTGATCTGTACACATATACCTAAATTTATTTATACACATATATGAATTTATATGTACATCAGTACATGTTTTGTTTCAGTTACCCTTATTGTAGCTTACAGACAGTAGGAGATTAAACTTGATTTAAGTTTACTTGCATTTGCTTTCAATGAATGTAAATCACTGCAGTCCTAGGAAGTGCAGCATTAATGTTTTATAGCCTTCCTGATGAGTGAACCTTACCATGGTAATTTGGGGATGCTGCATCTAGATGTCCAATCCCTTTCCAAAAAGAGGTCCCAAAATGACTCTCCGTGTGATTAGACAAACTTGGTGAGTCATGTATAAGGTATTTGCTCAAGAATTTCTTTTCCCAGGCCTCCACCAATACCCAGAAGGTTGCAGCTGCATGGAGAGAACTGTTTGTTCAGTTCCACTTGTTTCAAGTACCATAACCCTCCAGTGAGTAGAGTTCCCTTTGGTCTCCAGCCTAAAGCTGTTTTACAAGCAAAGAGATGCCTAAACACACGACTGCAGAAAAGGTTGAGCTACTATAGATATTTATTGGGTGGTTTATTAGTATAAATGAAAGAGTAGTGAATCCTGTGGGCATTTTGCTTCAAGGCCCACTTCAGTGTGGAATTCATCTGATGAATTTATATGGCAGCAGTGTAAACCAGTCGACTAACACAGGTGTAAGGACTGAACACAGAACATGTTTATGTCTCTCCTCTAAAGAGAGCTTGGGGTGTGAGCTGAGATGTGCATTTTGAAGTGTAGATGTTTGCAATTAGGTGAGCTGGATGCTTCTGGGGTTTGTCATTCCTGCTGCTTAAAGCCTGACAGCCTCAGGCCACTCACTGAGGATCACTGGTTGTGCAGCCAACAGTGGGGTAATGAGCACCCACCAAATATTGCTGAAGTTACCAAAGCAGGAATTTCAGGATTTTTTGTTCTTAATAGTGACTGACAGGTCCCTATTTAATTTTGTCCATTCCAGTCCTAAAAGTAGTCAAAATTTATGTATGGCTGAATACTTGTTAATACAACAAATTCTTGAAGACCAGCCTGGCTCACAAAAGGTTAAAGGGTTAAAAGAGACCAGTCTCAAAACTCAGCAATGAAATTCCTGGCCTTCAGCTAGTTTGTTCAAGCAGTCAAGTCCATTTACTTCCCAAACAGACCAAACAGATGCCTGTCATTTCCCAGCATCTCCCAATCCCAGGAGGCCACTCTAACTTCACCTCAGGATTTAAACAATAAGGACAGATGACAAAGAAGCTGAGGTTACCCAGACTTCACAGGCCAGGTAACTGACCCAACACACTGCACCTGGAATAACATAAATCCAGTGTGCCCGAAGTCCCTTCCTGTTTCTGACCCTGTGTCGGCTCACTCAGCTCTAAGGTCTGACTTTTGACTCTTGCAACACTGACCAGTTAAGACCTAATTTAAACATAAGGTACCAGCTGCTTTTAGGTCACTCACACACAACCAGATCAATTTTTTTTTCCTGGATGAAGTTTTCAGCAAGTGTACAAATGTAAAGAAAATGTGAGTATCTTGGAAGTTTCTTAAATTATTACATAAGTCCTGGAATACGTACAATGAACGAAATCAATATACAGTCGCTTTTATGATCACTTCTTAAAAATATAGTGCAGCATTTGCCTTTGGAATTCACGTTTTGATCATGTTGGTCAGATGTGCCAGACGTGCACAGCTGCAGACAGTTTTGTATGCAATACACAGAGATCTAATCTTGGTCCCTGCCACAGAAAAATAACTAAACAGAAAATAAATCTGACTAATAAGAAACACCTCATTTTGTCATGGAACTAAGCTGTGAAACTGTCATGAAACTTTGTTTTGATAAATACTCAGGTCCCACCACTGGAACTTGGAAACATGACTTCTGGGAGTGCAAAACGCCCCTCTCTTCTTTCTATTGCTTTGAACACTGTTCCTTTCTCAGGATTGTCATGTGGAAGGTGACACAACCTTTGAGGGAGATGAGAGCCAGGACTACCAACCACTGTCAGTGACAGAGAACGAGACCTCAAACACCATGTGTTCAAATGCCACCTCCAGTTCGGTGACCCAAATGAGCTGGATTTCACAGTAAGAAAGAGGATTTTTCAAGCAGTACCCCAAATAAACCTGCTGTCATTTCCCAATGCATTCCCAGATCCCCCAGATCAGAGCTGAGAATGGCAGGATTTTTTCTCACAACAGTACAATAACAGGAATTAAAGAAAAATACAAAACCATATAGCCACATTTATAATGCTCATTTCAAGGGCACCATTTTGATGTCATTGATGTTTTCTTGTAGTGTTTTTCACCATCCTGTGTAGTCAATCATGTCACGGACCACTAGTACTTTTTTTTCAAGCTGTGTGGTGTCTTCATTTTTTCCATATTGTATGATTTTATCAACAGTTATCTCAGGCATAAATGTCTCACTATTTTGAAACCTGGGTTACTCGGAGATCTACACAAATTTAAATGGCTGTGAGTGCCCATTTTCTCCCTGCCTGTGAAAGCACCATTCATCACCTGTGATGGGTTTGTTTCTGCACCACCAGCAGTGCATGTGCTTATGTCATTGATCTAAAGAGAAAGAGAGAAAGGAACAGGCAGTGACGTTATGTCTGCAAAGGACATTTCCCCTGTACTCGGCCCTGGTGAGGCTGCACCTTGAATCCTGGGTTGAGTTTTGGGCCCCTCACTACACTATTTATCAGCTTTTTTTTTTGCTTTTTTTTTTTTTTTTTTTTTTTTTTTTTTGGTGGGGGCAAGTATTGCAGTTGCATATTTTCTTTCTGATATGGTTCAATATCCAAGTAGCTTTTCATAGAACCATGGTAACATTACAGTTGGATAAGACCTTTAAGATCGTTGAGTCCAACCATCAATCCAGCACCACCAGCATGTTCGCCATTAAACCTTCATTTTGCTTTTCCTCCAAGATCTTTTCTTTCTTTAAGACTTTCAAACATCCTTCATGAAAGAATTATGCTGGTCAATCCCCCATGCTAAACGTGTCAGGATCAAAACTGGGTTTCTCATAGGTGTCTTCCATGCTAGGAGTATCTTTACTATGTTTCTGCTAAAACTAAAGCACATTCCTGAAGTTACAAAATTGGTTAGAATTATGTCTCTTTTCTCAAAATGCCTACTGGGACCTCACAATTTAAGCTGGAAATCCTTGGATGAAACCCACAGTCACCCAGCATCTCTTTTTTGAAAACTGAAATATCATTTAGTACTTGGACAATTTCCCATGCAGATATCACTGTTATGACTACAGCAGAAAATTACATGTATGTCAGAGCTTACAGTGTGTGGGAGGGAGATGTGAGCATTTTCCATCGCTCCCATCAGGGAAACCAGCACCTGAAAAGTACAGTCTTGGTTTCTTATAAAAGCTGTTTTTCACAGTATCCAGGGAAATACATTATTTGATTTTGTAGCAGAAAATTAAAGTTTTGCTGCTAGTCCTTTGGCTCAGGGCAAAGAAAATTAAGAACTTTGTGTCTTTAATGATACATTGACTCAGCCAAGCTCACAGCAGACAGCTGCTGGCATCAGAGCTGGCACCAGCAGCTTTTGGTTCAGGCTTCACAGAATGAACACTGAAGCAACGGAGGGAGCAGGAGCTGAAATACCTTTCCAGCCTCACTAACTCCCATAGGAAACCACTGCAGAGTAAAGAAGGTTATTCAATGTATGGAAAATCTGCAGTAATCATTCTGAGAATGTAGATTATTTAATAAACAGAGGGAAGGGGGTTAAGCTGTTCAATTTAGCATATTTCTCAATCAATCAATGAATCTATTGCCTGTAAACCAAATACATAAAGTATCAAATATCACTATTTGTGCTGTGTCTTGCTACTGGCAATTAAAAAAATCTTTTTCTTGTGCAGTTTCTGTAAAACCTACTTTAAATTTCAAAGCAATGTAACTAAATCTAATCTTGGATTCTCTCAAAAGTTTACATTTGCATATTTCTTACACTTACATATTGTGTTATCAAGTATGATAGAACATCCTGTTTTCTAACCATGATTTAATTTATGAACATCAATGATAAACAATACACTTGAGATTCTTCCCAAGAAGATCTGTAGACAAATGTCTCTTATAGATGGGATATAAGTAAATGATGCAAAAGTTTCAATTGATAAAAGAATATATCTTTTTCTGTGAAGATAATAATCCATAATGTGTTTATTCCTTTAGACCAAGCTGCTTTTAAAGGTGTGACATTTAAAAAAAAGTATAGCCTTGCCAAAGTTGAACCTCACAGGGTTTCAATTGGCTGCGTATAAAACACCAGTCCTTGCCAGCATAAACCTTTAGAGGTGCTTGTTCTCATGATTGTCATGAGTTTAGCAAAATTCTGCCTTCACTTTAGTTTCCCAAGGAAAACTAAATCAGTTACCGTGAATGTGTGTTTATCCTAATTTAGAATATACAAATATATATTGCAATGTAAAATCTCCACCTAGTGGTCCCTATTTATTGTGGTACACAGGTTACACATCATACCAATATATCAGCCTATTATTGCTGAAATGACTGGAGAGTTAAGCCGTAAATAGAGATAAAATAATACCAAAGAAAAGGGTATAATTCGCTTTGTTCAGTATTTACATTCATATTCAAAACTAAGTAATAAATTTAGGCTATTTTTTGAATAAATAGATAAGTGAAAGTCAGAATAAAAGAAGACTAGCTCAGAGCTTAAGCTCCCTCCCACAAAACCATTACACAACATATGAATAAAACCACTTTCCTATTGTTTTTCAGGGATCCTGAAGGCAAGCACATTAAGGCCTTAACTAATCTCACCTTCCTGGAATGCGATGTGCTCATTGTACAGTAAGAAATAAGGTGTATTCAAATAAGGCAACAAAACCCTTTCGAATATGTGTGACTCTCAGTCCTCAACATAGGATTTGTCTTGATGTATAAAGCCCCATCAGGACAGCTGTGCTATTGTCAAGGCGGTATTCTTTACAATTAATTGCATTATTGTATGCGCAGTCACATGGCACATTTTGGCCATTGTCACAATCACTTGTTTCAACACACTGAATAAGAAACAGGCCTACTGTATTATTTTTGTCTTGTGATCAGATCATGAGCACCAGGGTGCTTTTTAAACTCCACTAAATCCTGGGACTTGCAATCTGATCACGAAGCAGAAACAATATAGTATGCCTGTATCTCAGCATACAGATATTTTTCTCTTGTTGAATCCATTCCCTTTGCTGGAAACTGGAGAAAAATATTAAAATTAAATTAAAATAAAATATATTGGTGGTATTAATTAAAATACAAATCATTAAATATATTGTATAATATTTAAAAAGTTTTTAATATTCAGCTATATCTCATATAACACACAGGACAAGAAAAGCAGAATCTGAAGGAAGATCATGAACATGGATAGATATTCTACAGGTTAAGAAATGCAAAATTCTCCTTGGTGTTATTAATGTGATATCTTACCAGTGAGGAGCAGGTATTGGGACTGTATCAATCACAATGAGAGATTAACAAAACAAGCTAAATTTGTACATGTAACATTTCTCTTTGAATAAGAAATCTCAGAGCCTTTAATAAAAAAACCCAAAACAATATTTCTCTATTACTTTGCAATTTGCTTGTTTTTAAATTAAAACTAAGGAAAGTTTTACTTAACCATCTACTTAGTCTTGTGTAACTTTCTTTTGCACTGACTACAGTAACACACCTTGCTGTACCTTGAAAAAATGAACCGGGTCCTGTGTAATTTCTAACAAAACTAGGAAAAAAAGCACCGAGTAGTAATACTGAAACATGAAATTAACACAATAATACATTGAATCACTAGGTACTTACTTTAATATATATGTTTTACTTTACAGGGCTCTTCTTGGAAAGCAAATTCACTTGCTACCTGTGAATACTCTTCCTCATTAAAAGATTTTGGGAATGATGATTGTTCTAAAATCTCTTTTTAAATTATGGAGTGTGAGCTCTTACGTGCCTGGGATCTGTGAGCGCACAGCACCTTTGCTGCCAAAGGTGAGGCAGGAGGCCGTGCAGGATCAAAAGCAGGACAGAAAGGGAGAAGGCAAGAGGGAGCTGCAGGCAGTACTTAGGGGAGAGGGGAAACTTATTCTAAGATTTTGAGGGGCTTACAATAGACACAGTTGTATGGGCTGCAAAGACATGACATTTTTCAGTTGCTTTGGCTCACACACACCGAGGGTACCCACGTTCTCTGTGAAGTCTATCGAAGGATTGCTAGGGCAGCATCTCTGTGTTTTGGAGGTGAACCAGCCTCTCCCAGGAACTGTCTGGGGAACTTAGACACCTACTGTAAGATTTGAGACCTTCACTAACCCTGGAGATAAGCGTGTATGCATTAGGCTCATCTGCATATAAAACAGTCATGCTGCATCTGGGTTTTGGTTACCTCATTATCTGGCATGACATGTTTAGGCAGGAATATAAAACAGCTGAAGAAAATGTAGAAAGGGAAAAGAGAAGGGAAAGCTTGAAGGAGAAGGGGAGCTGTCAGTGACTGCAGTGACATGAGTGATTGAAACAGGCTGCTGTGGCTGTGGAAGGAGAGTGGAAGGAGCTGATGTTATTGGTTGAAGACACTGATTTGCTGGCATAATGAAAACTCATTCACTAATACCAGTCTTCAGAGGTGAATTTTCTGTGAGATTTAAATTTGTTTTTTTTTTCTTTGTATTTCCTTGTTCAGCCTATATTAAATGTGAAAGCTTCACATCTCTGTAATCAGGCTTTGATTCATCTCACCTCTCTGCAATTATTAGGTTCATAAATTATAGAGAGACCCTCAGGCAACCAGGTTCCCAAATTAGATACCTCAGCTGAATTAGTTATGATGAATCAGAGCTGAAATGATCCATGTTTAGCAATTGCCAAACATCAGTGCCTGTACCAATTGGCTTCAAAGTGATGTATGGATAAAATCAGAGAAAGGAAGTATTGGATGAACTGAAGTGATAATAAAAGCTAATTTTGCTGCTATTAAAATTTTAAGTAAGATAGCATGTTTCCTCACCTATAAGGAGGAGAAAATCTCAGTCTTAGAGTACTTAAAGTTGGCATATTCAAAGGGATGGGTGGAATACTAAAGGTGAATCTGATTGCTTCTGTTCTCTCAAAGGGATCTCTCCAGCAACATGATTACAGAACCACCACGTTATTTGTTTAAAGATATGAAGTATTTACAAAAGCTGTGGGTTACAAATGAGAATCCCAACTGGACATGAAAATGTACTAATCTACCCTGTCTTTTTCCTGAAATAAAGTATTTTTTATAAGTAAAATCTGAAACATTTTACTAAAATAGAACATTAAATGAAATCCTCTCTTTCCATAAGAAATACAAATCAATCACAAAAGGTGTGTGAAGTATCAATCACCATTCTATAAGATGGTGAATGAACTTCTAATTTCACTTCCTTCAACACACTAAGGTGGCAGGCCAGGATACAACATTACAGCCATACAGTTTGCTCAGTTTTACTGCTATTCACAAATGATAAGCCTACGAGGAAGCAAAACACATAAATTAAGAACAAATTACATAACAAATACAGCCAGGGCGCTGGGGCACGTAAGGACATAAATAAATGGTAACAAATATTTTAGAACTGCTACAAAATCTTTTTCAGGGTAGTTTATAAAATACTCACTTCTCAGGGCTGAGGATTCAGCCACAGTTTGGTTTTTCACTAAGCATTTTAAAGAAAGCTTGAATTCTTAAGATTTCTTATTTCCTCTTTAATTTGCAAAGACTCACCCTCATTTAAAAGTTCACCTCATAATTTCATTGGATTCAAGATTGAAAAACAAGCCTAAAACATCTTTCTTAAAAATGTCACTCTGTGCCGTATGGCTTTTTCTTAAAAAGCTGTCCAAAAGAAGAACCAAATGTTATTTTTAAATTCACACTATTTTTTGTTAAGCAAAAGGAAAACATCCTGAATTAATCTGAATGATTAATCTGAACAGCTTTTCTGCAACTCATTATTTGGTATGTTTCTCTTCTGCTACCCAGTGAAACCACTGTGAGGAAGTCAACCCACAGGGCAATACTCAGTTCTTCACTGTAGATCCTCTGTGTGCCCCAGCGTAGCCAGGTGATCCATGTGTCATTACAGCAGGGGCAAAACAGGTCAGATATCTGGTGTTAGTTGACGTCCCTACACCATTCCCATTCCAGAAAATCTTTGGTCTCATGGGTCCTGGGTCATGTCTGCCTGCCCACATGGATGTCTCGGTTACCACGGGACATGCCAAAAAACACTAGAAGTGTTAGTCTGGAGAGACATACAGCAACCCAAAAGACTGAATAAGCCTTTCGACAGATCCCTGTGGCTGTGTTCAGCACTGCCTGATCCAGCTGCCCATGTGCAGCAATCTGGTGCCATCGGAGATGACCGTAGGTATCCACCCCCCTGGGCTGTCTCCTGCCAATCCAGAAGGCCACCGGTGCCTTGTGGGTCCTGTGTCTCATCAGACAGCTCTACATGGGCACCTCAAATGTGTGTCTGCAGGACACCTCAATTGGTTTTTGATGAGTAACTGAGTCAATTATGCAGCAGCTGGGCCAGAACAATTTCCTTTTAGATTCTCTGCAGAGAAGTTGCCTTGCAGCTCTTAGTTTCATTATTAGTCACAGAATTAAGTGCATCAAGTATCAGTATTCTAGTCCATAAGCCACTGCAGGAACAAGGCAGTAATCCTAAAACGGGGCATTGTTTTAAACCATGGAGGGAGACATGCTCTGCTGCCATACAAACTTTAACCAGTGAGGGAAAGTGTAGCTATTTCTCTCTGAGAGCACATTAACATGACAGATTTGGTACTGCCAGTGTAATAGTACCACCTGCCTGCCTGTCAAAATGATTGCCTGATCTACATTTCCAACCGAGAATATGCAGCACAGAAACAAAGAATATAAGACAGACATAATGTCACCCCCGAAATCTAACTGGGCTAGAATTAACCAGAACAAAGTGATTCAGTAATCATTCATTTTTCCAGAAGCACTGCTGACAAGATGACAGGCATTTTATTTCACGGGATAGACAGTATATAATAACAATTTTAAAAGAGTTAAAAGTTAAAAATCTTGGGGGAAAAAAATGTCTGTTGGTTCAGGTCAGGACAAAACCCAAACCAAAATTCTCAAATAAAATTTGAAAGTCTTGTCAAAAAGAATCTCCTCTGTGTCTTTCTAGAAGTGAAATAGACAATAGCTGAGGCAGGAACATCTACTAGGTTATATGGAAATACAGGAATCTCTGATGCTGGATTAAATATCAAAGGCATGTCTGCCCTTTTTTGGAGTTTGCAACTTGGGATTTAATCTTTTCCTATAACAGACATAAGCACTCCTGTGTCTTATTCACAGAACTGTAGAATGGTTTGGGATGGAAGGGAACTTTAAAGCTTATTTAATCCAATTCCTGCAACGAGCAGGAACATCTTCCACTAGATCAGGTTGTTCAGAGTCCTGTCCAACCCAGCCATGAATATTGCCAGGGATGGGGCATCAACCACATCTCTGGGCAGCCTTGATACAGCCGTAGCAATAACGTTGTTTGCATTGGTTGCAAGTCCTGGATAGGTGCTCCACACGCAGTGTCACATCTGTCAAGAGGATCCCCACTGTTCTGTTTCTGATACTCTTCAGAAATGCAGAAATCATTGTTTTTCTCCTTTCATCAAAGTAATTTCAAAGTGACACAACCCAAGTGCCTTTTATCTAAGATCACCTGTCTTGGTTATTATTCTTTTTGGTTCAGTTGTGATGTTTGCCTTTTCTAAAACACTATCAAAGTATATTTTTTACACACTCTCTTGACATTGCTGGGAACCAATTTCACGTTATGCCAACAGAATCAAATGAGTAGCACAGGATTTTTCATGTTACTAGAGCCTCATCAACAGGAATTCAGTTCCTATCACTCTTCCAACAATTCACACACATTACCCTGAAATATCATCTGTGCAGATATTGTATAAAATCCCTTGAAATGCTATTGTCCAGCAGATGAGGTGAAATTTATATACTGCTGGCCAGATATGCCAGTGTGTCTGCACTGAGTGTTTCCTGCAATGGACTCACTCAGTACCACAGGTTTCTGTCACCATTTTTGCCTCTGTCAGGTGGCTCCACTTGGCTTTGAGTATGCCAGCAGTTTCTCCTCCTGTTTGGATCACAGCTAATCAAATAAACTATTTGCATGGTTTCTTTTTTTTTTTTTTTTTCCCCAGTATAACCAAATTATGCAAAAGTATGACGTTCTGTCACTGTTTCTGGCCTTGCTGAGTTTGCTAATCCTCCAGCACATGCGCTCCTGACACTGAATTTGCAGACTGAAGGTCTACTGGGATGCTACAGAATGAAGCTCTGCTTTCAGACACTTCAGGAAATGCTTACTGAATATACTCACTACACAAAGTGCTCTTTCACGGCAGTATCACCACTAGGCTTTTTATAAAGTTGCACACTTTCAAGGCTCTCAGTGCCAGTGCTGGTTTTTCTTGCATGCTTGTAACATATGAACCTTGTTTTCTTGTCTTATGTCTTCCTCTCTTCTGATTCTCGTAGTAGAAGCTGCCTTTTATCTTTGCCTGTTCTGGGCTTATTCGTGCTTCCAGTTCTGTGACTCCTTTGTTAGTAGGAAGGCCCTCTGGCCAAGGTTTATAACAATAAATTTTGAATCACACTGTTGTGTGCAGCTGAGCTTAGCACCCAGGGAAAGACAAAATCCTGTGCAATCACTTCTTGAGCTTCCCTTAATGGATATCACATCGTTTCTGAATGGCATAACCACAAAGGGAGTTCAAGCTAAATGCAGCTCCCTGCAACACAATCTTCCAGTAAAAAGCTCAGTGTGATAAACAATCATAGGATCATTCCTGCTGAATATCTCAGGAATTTTTCCAGAAAATAATTTCTTTAAGACCTATTATCTAAGAAAAGGCTTGTTTGTGTGATTCAAAATTTGATTACTACAAAACACCCTGTTTCACCTAATTTATTTACAGATCATTACATTTACATATTTTACAGATACCTGGAAATGATTGAGCTTCCTGATTAAAATGAAAGAATTTTTCAGCATGGGAGGAACCTCTTGTACATGGATATATGCAAAACACAAGAAGGGCTAATTAAGGGGATCCATCCCAGGGTATTGATTTTCCATGTTAATTTCTGAAAAACCTCATTTTGTTCCCTCATTTCTACATCATATCACATTACTTTTTCTTTCTTTTTTTCTGGCTGAAGTGGAATAAATAAAACCGTTTGCTTCCTTCAGAGCTCCTGTAGCCTTAAGCTTAGCAAGCAGAAGTAGAATAGTTCATTCACGTGCACCCAAAACTGGGAAGTGAGCTAAGAAACAGAAAAGTGCTTACATTTTTGGACACGAATAAAAGCCATCTATGTTCATTGAGAAGATAGAATGTGTGCTGAATAGACATCTTAATTAATGCCATAAAACATGTACTTTTCCTTCACAACATGTCACAGCTACAGGCCAGTAACACCAGGTGACTCTAAACTACAATCCCTGAGCTGGGGCAAAGGGCTTTAGGAGTGTCATGCTTTCACGGTTCATGCCAGCCACAATATCTGCTCAAATATTTCTTGCCTCTCTAAATGGCTAAAATGTCCTTCCTGATGAGAAATCTTTAGGCTTAGCTTTTCCTTCTGATTTTGGTCTTTTAATCTAGAATAATTCTCAAATACTTATATTTGCTTAGTCTATTCCATGAATGTAGCATCTTCAACTGACTTTTTCAGCACCTTTCTTGCTTTATTACTAAAGAACTTTTAATCTTTACTCTACTCTTTCCTCCCTCTTGAAAAATAAAGTTAAAATCAGCTACTGTCCACTTACTTACCAGCAGATGATGGATACAATCAATAAGACCACATTAACATCCTTACAAAGTCTGTGAAAACAAAAACGTGTGCTAGCTCTGACTATTGCATATTAGAGTGACCTGAAGGAAATCACTGGTGACTGTGGCCACTACCAGCAGCATTGTTACCTGGGACTGAAAGGACATGACTGCAAACAAATGCTTAAGTGAAGACTCCTTTGATATAATATCTCTCACAACATGCCCCTTATATGCATTAAGAGTAATTTTGTTAAAATTTCTTCTCTGATTGCTGTAGGTCCCTTCCAACTGAAGTAATCTATTCTCTTCTAGTGCAGTCTAGACAATCTACTTTTTTTTTTTTTGGTCACAGGAACTAATAAGCGCTTCTGCTATTTTTGAATGATGTATTTTAAAATGTGCTTTTCCCAAATGATTGCACCATATCCTGTCCAGCGGTTGTTCCCAAATAAAGAATAATAGAGCCAATAGAAATGGGGGTCCAAATTCATATTTGCTATGGCTAAATCCTACTTCCTTGCAAGCTTATGGTGCAGTAGTGTGACACTGTTGTTGGGTGATTAACCCTTTGAAAGCATAGGAGACCTATTATTACTTCCCTGTCTTTGTTCAATTTAGTCAATCTTGTAAACTCTGCTCTCAGACTGCTTGTTAATTCACACAGGAAAGATTTTATCTTGCATGACTTCAGGGGTTTACAGTGTAGATGTCTATGAAACAGTCACTTTGCTCTCTCTTTATAGTCAATGAGCTGTGCAATTTACCTAATTCTGAAAAAGACATCCAAAGTAGGCCTAGTGAGCCACGTCCCAAAAGCATCTGTTGACTTCACGGACTATAAAGGCAGACAAGGCATGAATGGTTCAGATCTTCAGTTTTGCAAATGACCAAAGACAGGTGAAATAAATACATTGCTTATAGATATGAAGAGGCAAATCCAAGACATCAGAGGTCTCCTGTGTATTTATTATATAGTGCCATGTATATATTGTATAGTGCCATAGACCTGCCAGGTCTCACATGCTCTGCCTGACATCCTTTCATCTTGTTCCTGGCTGGAATGCTGCCACTGCATTATCTCTACCCTGAGGAGTGTCCAAACACTGTTGCAGCCTCTCTCCAGGTCTGGCTGCCTGTGTGCCAAATATTCAATATTCAGTGATTCAATATTCTGTTGTCTGCAAAAGCCCCTGTGCTGGCCAGAGCCAGGGAGATTGACCCCAGACCATTGCATGCTCATGGAAGACCCATTTGGCAACACTTCCCCTCATATCCTGACATCAGCTTCCACTCTCTCATTTGTGATCAGGAGGTTTGTAGTCCCATAGAAAATGAATTCCAATGCCACAAACACAGGGTTAAATTATTTTTGAGAGCTAACCCAGGTTTTGCTAAACATGTAAGTATACTATTGATAGACTATTTCATTGCTATTTTTCAGTAAACTGCAAATTCTATTTCTTAAATAAGTTCTGATTGTCAAATGCGGGTATATTTTTTCATTGTTGGATTTTTCGGTATTAAATACCATGGACACTCTGAAAATAATATTGTGGATGAAAAGTTTGCCATTCTATATCATGGGATTCATTGCATGTCATCTACAGAGGTGTCAGTTCTGTTGTTGACATATCTGACCTTGAATATATATTTTATGATTGTGTTTCCCTTCAGTAAAATCCATCCTGGAAAGCAGCAGACAGTAGCGATTATTATATCTGTATGGATTGCAGGATTGTTTGTTCCAATCCGTATTTCCGAGCAAGAACCTGTTTTCAAGTTGTGGTGGGCTGACCCTGGCACACATCGAAGTTGCTCTATCACTCCCCTTCTCAGCTGGGCAGGGTGCACAGAACCAAGGGAACCGGTCTGAAATGAACAAACACCGCAATTGGTTTGTCACGGCACGGGGGAATACGTTGGTTTTTCCATACTAGGGAGAGTTCTGCAGGTGGTTTCTGCTTCAGGTTTACTGCAACATTTCTAGTCAGAAGACCAGATCTCTGTGGAACCACGGGCCCACCCATGCTGTGCATTAACTGTGTTTCTATAGTAACTTCTTACAACTTATTCACATCTCACTGTGTAGCAGATGGGAACACGTGATAAATGATATCTAAGCAGGCTGTGTGACAGCAGACAATATTGAGGAGCTGTTTCTAACACAAAATTGGGATCTATATACTACATATACATTAAAATTATTTTTTTAAAAAAGGGAAAAGAATGAAAAAGAGAAGTGGTCATGAGAAAGGGAAGAGAGGAAAGACCATTTCAATGCTCTTTGTTCTGAATCTTATTCCCCCACAGATGTCACCCTGCTAGCCTCCATCATCATTCTGTTTTCACAGGTTAGCCTGTTTTATTTTGTTCCATTAAAAAAAAAGCCCTTCAGGCATCAGAGTTAAGGATTCACATACACAGGCATTTTGCTGTTGACAATCAATATATTTTTCAATAGTATTCACTGATGCCATCTGCTGGGATCATGCATTTGTCATTGAAATCCTCTCCTCATTCCAGGTGGAAATTCCAAGTAATGCTCTGTGTGTGTGACTTCTTTTGTTGAAGATTCAATTTAAACCAAATCAATTCTGCCAGAGGAATTGTAGTTAACCATCGGTAAAGAGTAAGTATTGCTCAAAATACTTGACTTTTTCTACATTCAGAAACTGACAAAAACAGCAAATATTTGTCTATTATTCATCCCCCTGCCCCAGAGAGTCAGTTTATGATAATCTTCATATAATATATATAGATTAAGGGAAAGGATCTTTGTCTCATTTGGTCTGTACAACCTATTTCAGGATACATCCTTGTGGTGAAGTGTTTCTCCCAGGGTTGGAAGTCTTTGGTGGGAAAAGGCCAGAACAGTCTATGCAATGTGTAAATCTATATTAATCTTGTAGGATTTAAGTAATATGTGAGCTCTGCAGAGTGGTGAATGTCTCTTTGTGCACATAAAGTCACTACTCAGGACTGCAAGACCCAAGCAGTGTTATTACTATATTTTTAACACACTGAAAGTCAAGCGAAACTTCCTGTGTAAGCAACAGAGCCCAGACTGAAATAAGAATTAAATAATGACACTCTCAGAACGCCCCTTGAATGCAGTCAATTCAGTTTTCATGGCACCAGGTTTTATGAAGCATAGGCATCCGGGCAGCACGGGCAAGCACATGCTTATGGGGAGTATTTATGGCACTGAGGCACTTGTGAGGAAGAACAAGGCCCCGTTATTACCTATGTTTTCATAACCACCTTAGCTATATATTGAATTTATTGCAAATGAGTTGCTGACCTGTTATAACCAGAAGAATCAAGCTCTTAGAGAGAGAATAAAGCAAAAGTTTCAGCAAACTTTTACTTTGTTTTAATATTTCATAAAGATGCAGAAAATATTTCAGAAGCTCTAGTTCATAAATCATTCTGAAGTGTCATCAAAGGAGTTTGGAACAATGAGGAAGATACAGAAATGGAGAAAAAAAACCCAAGTGTGTGGGTAAATCATTGAAAAGAAGGAGGAGCCTGAAGAGTTAACATTTCTCAGCTGAGGTGACAGGACTGAGTATGAGCTTCAGGCCCACCCAGACACCAAAATATGATGGGTATATTTGAACCACCATGAAGGCAGGAAGTCAATAATAAGGTCATTTTACTGTGGCACTGAGCCCAACTGTGAAGTTTTGACCCAAGTATCCAGACAGCACACACTTCAGCAAGGGATTCTGCCTGAAGATATCTACATTTCCATTTAGGTACCAGAAGATGCTCTCAGGTAGTGACATGGTCGACCTAATTTCCAGTACTGACTAACTCACTGGGTGCCTTAATTTGGTAGACAGTGTCCTAGTTGTCCTGCACCGTCCCTGGAGCCGCCTGGGTTCAACATGTGCCTGGTGACAGCAGAGCAGGAGCCCAGGGTCAGAGGAGGTAGAGCAGCTTGATCGTTTGTATCAGTGGTTTCTCTGCCTGTAGCTGTGGAGGTGAAGTAGGTTCTGGCTGTTGTAGGTGCTGTAGGAAATATCCTTCCTCAGACACACCAGGACTTTGGATACAACCACGCTCCCATAATGGATGGGAATGCCAGGGGAGGAGCAAAGCAGTCCCACCGCTGGTACTGCAGATAGGGCAATCACATAGTGGGGCAAAAGTTGAAGGGCAGCACCCCAGCAAGTCTGCTCTGCCACCTCAAATACGTGTTGCCTCAGCAAACAGTTGTGCAGGCAGCTACCCATGACCCAGACTTCACGTGCCTGCCTTGAAGAGGCAGTTTCCTGCCCTGCAGCCTCTCCTGACATACAAACTGCTGCATCTCAGCAGCAACCCGTGTGTGTTGCACTGACTAAATATTGGGGATGGGATGGAAAACTGGTCTTGACTGCTCTGGGCACTCCCCTAGGATAATGTAGACTCAGTCTGTCACCTTTTCCTCTCTTTGACGAAACTTTCACTTAAAATTCACTTTGTCTTGAACTTTGGGATAAAGTAGAAATTGATCTTTATCCAGCCTTGTCTGGCCACCAGCATTTGATTTATAAGGACAGAAGGAAGCTTTTCCACATTAATTTTCAATCTGTTCCAACAGATTAATATTTAAAGTATGTCATTTGTTAAAATAAACAAATGAATTCAAATTTGTCTTCTTTTGAGTTTCCACTTGCAGTAACTGAACTGCCTATGACTATGAAAGAAGAAAAAAGCTATCCTTTTTCTGACTAAAATATCTCAAACATCTAAGTCTCATGGTGAATTCTTAAAAGCTATTTAATTTTTTCAACACTGTTTGCCTCTCAGCCTCTGGGCAGCTCATGTTTCAGTCCACCTTACTGTCCATTTATCTAGTTCATATTTCATCAGATTGTCCATGGGACCTTGTGGGAGACAGTGTCAAAAGACTTTCTTAAGATGAGATAAACAGCATCCACTGCTCTCCCTTCATCCACCAAGGAAGGCACATTATTCAAGAAGACCGTTAAGTTAGAAACAGGCTGACTGGTCCCAGTCATCTGTTTGTCCTTTATATATGTTTGGAAATGGTTTACAGGGTTATTTACTCTGTCACCTTTCCAAATGCCAAGGTGAAGCTGGCTGATCTGTGGTTCCCTGGATCCTCTTTCTTGATCTTCCTGAATATAGAAAGTGTCATTTGCTTTTGTTCAGTCACAGGAACATCCCCTCATATGATGCTACAAGGTTTTTCAGCATATAAAATGTTGGGGGTGTTAAAAAGATTTGTGGGGCTTATTTTTGCGTCTAATGTCTGTAATCCTTTATAAGCATTTCCATGACTATTTTCCTAATTTTTAGTCAAAAGAAAAGAAAAGAAGATCAGGAAAAATGGCTGTGCCTGCACAAATATTGTTCAGATAATTGCCCACCATGAAGAACTAAAAGGAGAGTTGCTTTTGTACGGTGCTAAACATTTTTATTTTGCTGTTACTGGGGTGTGTTTAACAAGCAAATATAAAAAACCCTGAAGTTAGCTTTACAACACAGTTTTTTGACAGAGCACAATGATGAACAATATCATTTCTTGTCCCTCAGTGCTAGTATGTAATCAATGACAAACGAAACACAGGGGCAGGAACCGAAGGTGAACACTGAAAATCCCAAGTGCAGTTCAATTGTCTGCAATGCAGGGAAGTTTTTTAAGGTCATTATCAGCCTGGTAGCAGCAGAGAACATTCCCCTGTACCTTTTATCGGTGAACAGCTGAGCAACAAACACTTTAGCCTTAGAAATCCTAACAGGAGATAATCTAATGCAAGGCAGATCTTTTAAAAGGTAATCTTTTACGTTATCTTCCTACTTGGAAGGAAAAATAAAATGGATCAGACAGGACTGACTGCAATGATACTAAACAGTCCAGAGGATGACATATTTTAAAACAGAGGTTTTCAAACTTGCTCAAACCCCTATTATTCAGCATTTTAAATGTTTAGTGTTTTACAACAAGTATGTGCCCTTAGGATAGTTCTAAAAAACTGTGCATTATTCATTGTTTGTCCAGGATAAAAACACTTGGTTTTCCTACTCTGAACAAAGGTTGTTCAGAAGGCACACTGTAATATCAACAAAGGTAATCTCAGGACAACACATGAATAATGGAACAGAAAGTAAAGTTAGACACCTTCCTATCTGCATAAATCTATAAAAAGTACTTCAGTATGATGGATAGTGGTGGTGGTGGACTGAATGCAGAACTATGTCTCTGCATTCAAGCACATAGATGCCTTACATTGTATATCAAAAGAGAGTCTCTTAATTTTAAAAAAAGGCGCACCAAAACATAGTCATGGCTTGGGCTGCTATCTCTTATTATTCTACTCATTAGAAATCAATAACATCTACACTTTCTGAAAGGTCAAACAAGAGGATTTCTTCATTGGTATGAGAAGTATTTCAGTGTTTTCTGTTCTGCAGCCTAAAAATGTACCAAAAACAAGCACTGAAATACCCATCCACCCATAGGATAAAATGCTGCAATGCTGGTGGTTCACACTAGTTGAAAATTAATTTTTAATTTAATGTCTTTGTTTATAATTTGAAAATCATTAATAAAAGCAAAGGTGCTAGTAGTGCAAGTATTTCCTACAAGACACCCCTCCTTCCTTGAAAAAGCTAGGAACCCCCAAAAATGCTCTGGGAATTTTGCCTGCACCTAAACCCAGAGTTTTAGGGATTGCAACCAGCCCCACACTTCCTGAAGCACAGTGTAAATGTAATGCTTTTAATGGTATTATTTCATAACCTTACTGCAAGTCAAGCCAGAAAACTAAAGAGTTCAATGTGAAGAAGGAAGATGCTCTACTCTTTCAAGGTTAAACATTTTTCTTTTTTCAATGCTGTCTTTTCTCCATCTACGTTTTATTCCTGTATTATTTTTCAGCTCTGTTTTTTGTGCACGGATCATAACATCGTGTAACTGAATGAAATTATGCTTTTCAGAAGCTGACATTTTAGTTGCTTTTGCTTTGTTTTTGCTACTACACAGAGAAAGGGGCAAGGGAATGACAATGGAGGAATTGGAGAGTAAATAATCTCGTTTGTAAAGGTTCACCAAGCAGCACAGCACAAAGGAATTAACAAAATGTTCATTGCAGCTCTTTAGCTCTTTAATCACTTCTCTAATATGTGGAAGACTTTCACTGCAAAGGAAAAGGTATCTCAAGAGAGGAGGTCACTTTTACTAGAGATATCTTTGACCTTCTTGATAGCACTGTTAAAGGTAACAACAGTCCTTGGATTTTATTTCCACTTAACACTTAATATCTCACACACTCCCAGAGCCCTCACCTCTGTTTCAAGCACCTCCACACTGACTGCCTTGAGCAAATCTACCATCTACTCCTTCAGAGACCCCCTGGCACTAAAACCATGCCACAGTGTCACTGCTGACCTTGGTCCTAACTCGTATTTCCCCCATCACATCCTGTGATGCCCTCACACAATTCCAGGTAACAGCTGCTCCTGCTGCAGTCTCTCAGCATCCACACTGACCCCAGTGGTCCCCGTGCGCCACACCCATGGAACAGGGAAAAGGAAAAGTGGAGAGCTGGGTGCTTCAAACAGCTCCAGGCACTGGACAAAGCACCATCTGTCATCCTGCAACGACAGATGCATAGAACAACCAAGGAGTCACACCATCTAAACTGACACCCGTCACAATTCTAGGATCGGGCATTTCCCCGTGCTTTGGGAGCGTGGCCGAGGGTTATCCAAGTGCTACCAGGCAAAGGGGAGAGGCAGGGAATTTATTTGCTAAGGAAGTGGCATAAGCAATATTACAAGACTTCAGACACAGCCTGTAAAGCTTTCATGTTTTTACATCAATCAGCAGCAGTTGGCGGAACAACAAGGAGCGTTCGCACTGTACCTATTCAAAGGGAAGCAGAGCTGTGACCGCAGCGTGACATTCCTGTGGTCCTCCAGGGTTCAAGGTAGCTTTGCTACATCTGATCCCTCCCCACATGACTGTGCTGGCCAGAACACATCCAGCTACCCAGGATCTGCCTGCTGTCTCGCTTTTCAGCACAAACAGTATTAAACTTAAATCATTGGAGGCATTTGAATTATGAAAAAATCAAGAGACAAGATGAAACTAAACTTATGTAGGCAATGATTTTTTAAAATGGCATGTATAGATGAAACGATATACAATTTGAATGCAAAAAAGTTCCTGAATGCTGCACTTATCAGTATTTATTGTGATGGTAAAAAGCATTAATGCCATAAATCTTGTAAATTACCCATGTGTAACCACTGAGAATCCAACTCTCTTTACACCCTAACAGCCACTGAGAGGATTATGTCAGAGTAAAGTGCCCTTTGCCAGATCACACAAATGTTCTCTGACACTTTAGTTACAATACATATTAAAAGGGAAGGAGTCACTCAGCTTCACTTTTCTGTGTTGGGTGATCCTTGATGAGATAGAGTTCCCCAGATGTATGGGATGAAGTAGGAGCTGTGAGACTATGAAATCCAAAAGGGACACAGACACAAAAGCGTTGCTCCTGATGGAAGAAGTGTTTTAACCGTAATATCTCTCACATTTCCACTACCATTTCCCCTCTATGAATCAGTTCTGCACGTTGTGTAAGAAAGCAGACAAATAAATGTCCTTCTATTGCTGACTATTGTAAAACTGGCCCTCAGCTCTCTCAAATCAGCTCCACTCAGCATGAGAGAAATGTTATCCCAGCACAGAAATAGCCAAACAGAGATGAGATCATACAGTGAATTAATCTTCATTGCTTCATACCCAAAAAGAAGTCTACAGTCTTCTTTGGGGTATAAAACTCCTCTGCTCTGATTTTCTGGGATCTTTTAGTACCACTTGTGTAAATCAGCTTTGGGCACAATAGATAAGATGGGAAAGAACATGGATCTAACAAAGAGCTTAAAAAGCATGAAGAATATGAAAATACTAAAAAAGAATTTCACCCTTCCAATATGTTACTCTTCATCTGTAGATTTGAAAGCCATTGCTAATGAGTTTTTTAACACAAAACTTTTTTTTCCAATTCCAGTATCCATCTGTTATATCACAATTAAAACTGGGTATTCAAACAAGATCCTTGGAAACAGGATGTGTTTGCTGTTTGAAAGCAAATACGTATTATAGTATGTATTGTTTATCAGTATTCCTAATTACATTTTCCAATGAAGACACAGCTACCAGAACCTGCAAGAGGCAGATATACACTCCTGATCTTCTAATAAAGTACAAAACATTGAAAACACAGTTCAACTCAGAAGCTTTAAAAGAAAAGTTATAAAAATATTTAAGACAAGTTTCAAAGACTTCCCCAACAATGGCAAGGGGGAGAGAATCAGCGAAGTAAAAGTGAGAAAACACAGAGTTTGAAATAAAGACAATTTAACAGGTAAAGCAAGAGCCACAAACATGAGCAAAACAAAACAATGAATTAATTCACTGCTTCCCATGGGCATGGGATTCAGTCATCTCGAGGAAAGCCAGCTCTCTCATGTGTAGCAGTGGCTTGGGAAGACAAAGGCCATCACTGCAAATGTACCTCTCTTCCCTCCTTCCCCCAGCTTTCTATGCTGAGCATGACGCCACGTGGTCTGGGATATCCCTTTGGTCAGCCGGGGTCAGCTGTCCCAGCTGTGTCCCCTCCCAACTCCTTGTGAACCCCCAGCCCCCTTGCTGGTGAGGCCGGGTGAGAGGGAGAAATGGCCTTTACAATGTGCAAGCACCACTCAGCAACAACAAAAACATCCCTGTGGCATCAACACCATTCCCAGCACAAATCCACAACACAGTCCCATACCTGCTACCGTGAAGGAAATTACCCCAACCCCAACCCCAACCAAAAGTAGGACACATATTGTCTTCTTTTCAAAAGAGCACCTTTTGACATTATTTTTATGTGTCAATTTGGTAAGAATATGGAAGTTTTTGGTTTTACTTACATTACATTCCACTTTCGAGAAATCATGGAATTGTTTGTGAAGCCATCACAAGAAAGCAGCTAATTTCCTCCTATTTTTTTCAACAATTAATCTAGGCAATTTTAAAAATCTTGTTTAAAAACCCATGTCCTCAGTCACCGTGGGTGGGCAGACCAAGTTCTTTAGAAAAGTGTACTCTGAACTAGGTCAGCACATTTTGAGATACATCTTGGTATCTCAAAGAAATATCGTTCGTGGTTTCAGAAAGAGGAAATTGAGAAGAAATAAAATTTATTTTAAAATTTGTGTATTTACTACTTAAACTATTAATACTGCTTAAAGTTATAGTGTTCCTAATAAACATCTAATAATATAACATAATATGACTTTTAGTGTTATTATTCTGGTGTATTTAAAACCCCCACACTACAACATTTAGCTATTTAGGGTTCAGCTTTGAACTATCTAGACTTTCTGACACCACAGATTGAAATCAGTGTGATTTAGAATAGACACATCTTTGATTTTCCTGAGAGTACTCAATTGACCATATTTATGTTTGGACCTTTTAGACGCAGCCCTTGCTCTCAGAAGACATAAAAAGTAGGAGTTTTATAATGCCAACACCATTAAACCACATATGAAATGTATTTGCCTAAGTTTACCCTGCAATTAGGAAGACTTACGAATAGTACAGAGTAGTAAATCTCTAAATTTCTGATCCACTCAAAGCATCACACCTATTCCACAGACTTTCAGTGCCCAGAAGTATTTTGATGCATTCCATGTTTGTGTGCTGTCTTCAGTTTTGAAAAGAAAGTGTTTTGTGTACAGAAAACCAATATTCTTATTTTCATTCTGAGCTGTGAAATATCCCTTCACCTGTTCAAAGTGCTAGTCTTGGCTTTTTGGTAGCAATAAGCCTAGCCAATCTCACCAAAAGGTCACATTATGCAGCAAGGCTGGCACCTGGAAATAGATATGGAAACTGACTGACAGGTAAATGCTAACAAACTTTGGCAGAAAGCAGTCTTCTTCCGTCTTCTTTTGTATTAGATCTGGAAAGGTCCCACTAAAATTAAACTCCGAATGAGCATTAGGACTTCTAAAACCAGGAAACATGCACATGGAGAATTCTCCCAAGCAAGTCCTTGCCAGGAAGATGGAAATTCAGCTGTCTAAATGTAGGTTTCTAGTGCCATTTGAGGAGCCTAAATATGGTTTCTGGGAGAGCAGGCATCTCCACATGTCCCCATCCATGCCTGCCAACCCCACACAAATGTGTTGGCTGCCCCAGGACTTCTCAAAGGGCACCAGACATATGTGCTAAAGCAGATTAATCCCACCCAGAGTGTACCGTGCAATTAAGAACAACTTCATTTAAGGAGGGTCTGTAATAAAAAACACAGCTATTATTAAGTATTAATTTTATCCCATAAAAAAGCTCTTAAAAGGATGCTGCCTTACATCTGTGTTTAAAAAACTCCACAATTTTTATCTATTTAAGCACACTCATGAATTTTTAGGTTTGTATTTTCTGTCGATAGCCCTAAAAACTATGACTCCTATAACAAAGATTGCATTGCAGAAGAAAACATAGCCTTTGATAATAACCAGTTTTAATTTACAGTGGTGACACACTAAGCATTTATGTGAAATGAGCACAAGCAACAGAGAGCAGGAGATTATTATAGCCCTGTGCATCATAAGGTGACTTCAGGTATCGAACTAATGACATCAGAAAAAGAGCCTAGAAGATTCTGCTGCATATCTGGGTACCTGAGGAACAAATGGGAATTTCTGACAATTTCTAAGGAAGCATATGCATTCCTGCCCATCTTTACCGGTTCATAAAAGTGATTGTTGATTTGTACTGCTTCATCCTTGCACTTAAAATCACTAGCTTACACTTAGCAAAGGTGAGATTCACTGCTTTCTGTTTTATACTGAAAGGTACTGTATAAGGAGGTAAATCTTTTACACCAGAAGGATATAGAGGAACAGGAGGCAATAGGACATAGGGGGTTGTAGAATTGATTTTCACCCAGATAAATGAGAAACAAAAGCTACAACAGCTGCTAAAGCAAACCATATTAGACCCTTAGCTTCCCTCCAGCCCAGGGGACTCCCAAGTGCAAAGCAAAATCTGGTGGTCTGGTGCTCTGTGCTGCACCTCACCATGAGGATGGTTAGAGAAAAAAGCTGAAAAGACACAGGGCTGTGTACAGGCACATGCCTGTGATAAATGCAACCAACATATTTCAAAGCCATAAGGGGCTATGGCTGAAGCCTGTCCACTTTACGCTACTCTTCCAACTTCCACCCATTTGTCCAGCTGATTTATTGGGATAAGTGTTTTGCCCTCAAGTGAAAAGCCTCTCCTACTTGTTGTTTCACTATTTAGTGTATGGGCAAAACAGTTTCATCATTCATAACAAATTTGAAAAAAAGTAAGCAAAGGCAGAGTTGCTTAAGTCATCTGGATTCTAAGCACAGACATGAAAGCAGAGTCTAATTATATCCTATTTTCTTTCTAGAGTTTCTGGAAATGTGATGATGTTTCAGGCAGCCAAGGGAACTAGTGAGCAGCATGCACATACATACTTTTCAACCACTCTTCCTCAAGCAGCCTCTTCATGCCACCTCAGTCTTTAATCCTGTATTTTCTATTTAGCTCTTTAATTCATTAAGAAGGTCTCACCTCCCACTTTGGAGAAGCTTCGTTTCCACAGATGTAACACCTATGAAAAACAAGCAGTATATGCTGTGAAATATAAGTGAGAGAGACCTCTTAGTGGCTATTTGCCTTATTATGCAGTAATATCCAGCCTGCCCTAGCACTACTGAGACAGCAGAACACTTGATTTGAGACATAGTAACTGTCAGAGACTGCATTTGTTTCTAGAGTTTCAAAGAGCCCATGTGTTAACACATCTAGGCTTATAACCACTCTTGACAGTCTCCAGGTAAGCATGAGACGTCCTACTTCTGAAATTAGGGTCTCCGGTGTCTCTAAAATCTTGACAAGTGAAAACATGCTGCATTTGTGTGCCATTATCTTGGTCATGCTGCTACACACAAATCCAGTCAAGCAGGCTAAAGTTAGATTCCCATATGTCTTGTTCAAGGCACAGCTATGTCATCCACCAGTGCAGATCAGAGAAGCAGAATACAGATGAAGCTGGTGTAGCAGATATTTAGTGAGTAATATCTTCTTCTGTATGCGTGGGGAAAATAAGTTCCATGCTTGGTCTAGTATTGTAATTCCTGTTAAACAATTATTAATGCTTCATTAAGGTTTCTTTCCCAGTCACCTGTGACCCTATTCAAAATTGCTCTAAATCAAATCATGCTGTTAGAGAAGTCACTTGTGCAAAGTGTTATAAATCATCACCTTTTTGCACTCTCCTTTGCACTGGTAAAAATGACAAAGAAAGGCAAGCAGCCACTGAGAACTGCCCTGAATGCTTGAGTCCTTTAGAGGGGGCAAGCAATTAGAGTCTTATTTGTTCAGACTTTAGCAACCAATTTCTACCTTTTGGTTCCCCTGCCAGAAAAACCAGTATAATTAGATGCAAGTGCACAGCGAACAGTTTGAGGAAGGCATCTGAAGGGTGTGCAGGCATCTGAAGGAAGGTAAACATCAGTACATCAAGATGGTGCCTCACTCCATGAACAGATGAAAGCTCTTTTCAAACTGCATTTTCTCAATTATTCCCCAAGGATGAATCTCCATGTGGCACGTTTTGCAATTGGTGTTTTGAAGTTATCAAACATACTCCCCTCCTCACTTCTGACAGATGCCAAAGTAGCTCCACCATCACCTCCCATTCAGTCTGTCCACCTCCAGCCCAACCAACAGAAACTGGCAGAGGTCAGTTCACACATCTCACAAGTCAGTAGCTGCCAGAGTCCTGCCTGAAATCTCATTCTTTTGTCTAAAGACAATTTTTGGACTAAAGATTCTGCTAAGAAATGCAAACTTTTAAAAGGTAAGATCCATTCCAGACACTGAAAACAACTGAGACTGTATTTAAGAATGTAATTTCTATGCATTCCTGTGATCCTGGCCTTCAGTGAATGGAAACAGGATTTTCTTGGATCTATATTAAAAGAAATGGATGAGTTCTGCTTAGTACAAAATTACATAATTGTAGATATTTACACTTCACTTTCAAATAGTTTTCAATATCAGGAGACAAAGGAAGGGTCAGCTCTTAGCACTAACAACTTCCTCTCTTTTCTCTAATAATGTAGCATTTGTTATCTTAGGAAAAGGAATTTGAAAAATCACATATTTAACAAAACTTGTCACAACTGAGCAATGACTTGATCTTTGAGGGTTTCCAAAGTGTAAGTAAACATAATGCAACAGCTGAAGAGCACTTGGTACATTTCGAAAAAGTGCAGAAGAGTCAAGCAGAAAGATGCACAATGCCCTATCCCTGTCATCACACCAAATCATTTGAATATGCTAATTTTTAAATATTCTGAAAATTTCCCTTGTCCTTCATTGTTGATTGGCCATTAACTGAAGAAAGGAGAAGAAGCAGAAAAGTTGGGTAAACAAAGTCATGTTAGCTGCTCTGAGAGTTGCTCTCTCTGGAAGAGAGTTACTCTCTCTTCCAAAATACAGTGTGACAATATTCTGCTCTCAGGTGTATCACAACACCCAAACTAGGAAAACTATTTTTTATTAATATAATCAAACTAATAAATTATCATTTGCAACTCCAAATGATTTTTCCAGACATTCAATTTCAAGCATGTTTCCTCGTTTCCTTGGAAACTGAGAAATGAAGAAACCAAATGAATCCAAACTGCCCTTGCATATCACTCTCTGTCAGTGTACAAAACTCCTTCTCATTAAAAGCTGTGCTATAAAATTTCTGTTATGTGTAGCTTCCAAATATCTGTTAAGTCATCAAAATAGGCATCTTTAAGGTCAAATGATGCAGAGATCAAATGTTAAAAAATCCAGCTTCCTACTCTAAAATATACTGAGCTCTAGAGAGCTTCCACACAAATGACATGATCTTTACAAGTGTGCAGGCCAGTTCATTAAATGACAGCCCAGGTTTCAGCCCTGCAGCCAGCAAGAATGCACACCTTGTGAGTAATCATTTCAGGCTGGAAATTCAGCCTTCAGCATCCTTGTAGGAACACAGGTATTCTAATTTGCTTGCAAGAGACGTAAGTATTGTTATTTACTATTATGAAGAGTTGCCACTGTTATTAGATATATATTGGAAAATAAGGCCAAAAGAGTTCAGATATACTCCATTTCCTTCCTTTTCCATGCAGTGACCTTTCTTGCACAAATTCCAGTTCAATATTTCCACCACATCAGCTCATCTCCTTTACAATATCCTTAGATTTTCCACTTCCTACCCTGGTCCCCACATTCAGCAACCCAATACTTTTTCCCAGTATATCCCCCATAATACTTTCATTATCATCATCATCTTCCTTCCTGGTTTTCATGGGGGTGGGGGGCACTTGAGTGACACACAATTAATGCTGGCCCTTTCTAGTCACTGTCAAACACATTACAACCTCACCATCTATTTCCTATTTTTGTCTGCTTCTAGTATTTGTCAAATATGGGACACAGGATAGGATATCATTAGTTTCACTTTTTAATAAAGTCAAGTATTTCAAAGAGTAATACATAAATAAAGCTTTATGTTGTCATAGCCCCCTCCTTCTACACCCAAAAGGACAGATGGGATAGAATTGCCTTCTAAAGGAAGTCTAATGTTTTCTACAAACATTAGAAAACCAGATTTTGTCTAACCAGTGGCTTTAAGAGATATTCTAATTAAATGTAATTACAAAATCTAGCTGCCCTGAAGACAATGGGGTTCACCCAGTCCTTTCTAAATCACGATTTTCAATCTGTACCTCTTTTTCCCTTAAATGGTAGAAATGTTGTCCCAGCAGTCACAATCACCATCACCCATAGTGGCTCAGCTGCACTGGTTAGTGTACTCTAGGGAATCAGTCAAGATTTAATTTATTGCCCTCTAGGAGATGAATATTGTGTAACCTTTAAATTAGGTTACTGTATAACCTTTAAATTTTTGATTCCCAGTGGCTTTTGAAAGTTGTGTGCAGAGATTTAATTTGGGCTCTCATGCAATTTTACACCCCTACAAAATTCCAAGATGTTTTCCAAAAGCTTAGTCTCAACCTGTAAGATGGCACAGCTTGCAAAGACATTGTAGGTGCTCAAGGTAAGGACAGTGTTTTTCTTGTATCTCCTCGGAATGCCCTTCCTTTTCTAATGAATTGTTATAAAAGTCAAAATCTAAAATGAAGATCCTACTTTTTCTTATAAAATAATCCCCAAGATACAGGTCAGGTTAGATGAGATGCCTCCAGACCAAGACAAACAAGTGACATCATGTGCAGTGTAAAGGGATGCAATAAGGAACACCATAAAGCCAGTTAATCGGGAAAAGGGGATGGAAAATGTGAACCCACAGTAAGGGGAGTACTGGTCCTCAGGTGTAAGTATTTACATGCAGTTTTCCTACAGAACATCAAAGATGAGGTTTTAGGGAAGGCTGCAGCAGTGAGGTAGCTGATGGTATAGAAAACAGTCTGTTACCTCCTCACTCTGAACGCTCTGACATCGACTCAGAACATTTAAGGGCGTGCACTGCAGAATGCCGAGAGCACTAAAAGGCAGGCGGAGGTCTATTACCCCACTCTCCCCTAATGGCTCTGTGCTGCCTGGCAATAATGCACAGCACAGATGGTGTATGGATGATATAGAGACAATACCTAATTTTTCACCAGCCTGCAACACCCTGTTAGATACATCCTTGCTGGATAAAGAATTACCATTTGTAATTACTTAGTTTCACAATAATTTAGCTCCCACAGAGGTGTCTAACACTAATATAAATGTGCTTTATAATAGATGACAAACTAACATGAGTCATATGTGGTCCAGTTTTAGCCTGGAAACAACGCTAAGTAATGTGGGGCTTATCTGACTGTTTTGTTATTCTGTCCTTTAGTCTGTCAGTGCATACCCCTCACAGATTTTGAAGCCTTTTCCAGTATGACAAGTCAAGTGGAGAATTGGGATACAAATCTCAAGGACACTACATTTTCTGAAATTTCATGAGAATTTGAAGACTAGAAAAGACACCCCAATTAGTCTCTTGACTAATGTTGCCACTAATTTCACAGTTTTACTTGATCCTCTTACTAATTTGGAAAGAGTAATGACACATCTCTTGACTGGTGACTCTGCATATTAATGTCAGCCCAGCACACAGGCAGGAGGGAAAACTACAGGTGACATTGGCCAGGAGGGAGAGATCCAGAGGACTCAGTACAAATAAAGAGGGAGAATGAACATCCCTCCCTAGGCAACTAGGCCTCATCAGCTATGCTGCTTAAGGAACAGTGTGTTCCTTGTAGGAAAAAGACACCAACCTCCTTTTACAAGCCTATCTGCCTAAAACTGAGTAGAAGTTGGTATATATCTTAGTATTTACAGCTGACAAACTTTTTATTTCCAAAGCAAACACATTCACTCTTGTAAGAACAACCTTCTCATACCTGTCTGTATCCCTAACGCTGTTCCTTGGTATTATTACAAATCATCTAAAGCAACACGAACGAGTTTAAGTCTTTCCTGGTTGATTCCTTTCACACATACTATCACCTTGTACGTTAACTGACACCGCATACTTCCTTAAAACCCCATCTTTCCTCATCCCCTCGGTGAGCAGATAATGGAGCACTGCTCCCCGCGGGATGCCTCTCAGCAGCGGCACCGCGCTCCTGCTCCTCCCGATCACAGCGCACAGCACTCACTGCAGCTTCTCTGGTTTTTTTTTTACTTTATTTAATCCTTTCCGCCTCATTTTAGACCTGCTCCCCAACCAGGACTTCAGTTTAAGTCCTCCGTGCTGTCAGGCACTGCCGTTTCCCTGAAAATCCCCCATTTGACACGCTATTTTCTGTTTCGCACACCGAGCATCTCTCCTCGCGAGCGGGCTTATCCGACCAGGCACACTTGCTGCGGAGAGCGGCGCTGGGATCGTGTGACACAGAGGGCACCCGCCCGGCCTGCAGCCGCTGCCGGCGCTGCCAGCCGTGCTCCACAGCCCCACCGCAGGGCTCCTGCCAGCTTCTCCCGGGAGAGCGGCGTGATCCCGGCCGGCTCTCCAGCGAAAGCGGCCAAGCTTTCCTGCCGCGACGCGCAGGTCG